>PVKA01011557.1:35986-60675 GCA_004027165.1 Ctenomys sociabilis | reverse complement strand
CAAATGGCTAGCGATGTGGAGCATTTTTTCATATATTTGTTCGCTTCTTTAATTTCGTCCTCTGAGAAGTGTGTATTCATCTCAGATGCCCATTTCTGAATTGGGTCTTTAAATTTGAGGGCCCTGTTATATCTTAGTTCTTTATAAATTCTAGACAGTAGACCTCTGTCTGATTGCTTATTAGTTAGGACTTTTTCAATATTTAAATGGCAATGGAATACCCCTCTCTGACAAAACTAATCAAACTAAGGGGATACAAATGAAGGACTGTTTTGTACCTGTATACACAAAATAGGCTAGATATACAGCTACTTTCTTTTAATTCAGCGAGAAGAAAGATTTGTACTAATTGTGTTTGGACAGGATGTCATGTCTGTATCTTGTACAATGAATAACCACTATGAAGACAATAAGCAATGTATTAATTATTGAAATTGTCCTATTAATCAGTTTTGAAACTGTCTCATGGCTATTTATTTCTCAACAAAATAAATAAAAAAATAAATTAAAAAATGATTAATTGTCACAGAATTCATTTGTGGGACCGGGCTGCTCAAAATAGGGAATTCCCATCTCAAAGACAAGCACCAAATTAAGACACCAGAAATAGCGCCCTTCTCAAGGAGTGCAAAACAGTGTAAGTGAAGCCAGTTTGTATGCACATTTGCTGTGGTCTTGAAAATCACCCACCAGGGAATGCATTTGCAGCCCTGGTGGTAGATTTCAGGTGTGATATCATCTCAGAATAGGCTGGGGAGAGGTATACTGAAAGACAATTGTAAAAATTTCCACTTCTCCAATTTCCATTGTACTAAACAATCTTCTTCAACATTCAGGATATATTTTAGTCCTAAAGAGTAAGAAAACTATTGCATTTAGAATACAAGACAACTTATGTCGATTTATTTTGTTTGGGTGATTCATTTTTGGTCTTTTTCTATTAGGAGGTTTCTACATGTTAGTTATGTGGTTAGCATTTTCCTTCTTTTATTTTTCAGTAGTTTATTTACACTTGCATCATTGTTATTATAGCCAGGAACACAGTATGACTACATAAATCCCTAAGTCTTCTTATTATTCTTTTCTGTGCTTCACACAGACTCTCACTAATTTTCTAGTCTTACCTTTTGCTTGTGATTCTCCTGCCTCTGTCTCATGTGTATCTGGGAGAACAGGAACTAAAACAACTCATCAAAAAGTATATAAACTGACATTAGTGACCAAAGTTGTTTCATATAAATCTTCAATTTATATAAAGTCTTAAAGTTTTATTTTTATACATGAGCAAATAATTCTTTGGAATCAGTTGTATCATAGGTAATTTTGAGTACGACTATTAATGAGCATGTTGATACCAAACATGGACTCTGTGTTTGGAAGTAAATTGTCGTGAAAGTGTCCAACACCTTTCACCTCATAATTACTGAGCACAGAAAAGACTTATATTTCTAATACACAAAAGGTAATAAGATATAATTTATGACATGTACTCAGTTTAAAAATCAACCTGAAATAGAATGCTGAAAATTGTTTCCTTGGCCTGCTGTTGGTGACTTTTATTAGAAAGTACATAGGGGGAATCACATGTGAAACTACCACAAGGTTTACCTCCAAAGTTTTTTGTGACATCTGTGTTGGAAAAAGCAGCAGGAAACAACAACCCATGGAACCTGACATTTTCAATAGGGCGCACACTCCCAGGGAAGTTCTTTGCTCCCTCAGAACAGGGAAGCACTACACTCCCTCAGATTTCCTCTGACACCTTTGAAGGAAGCCTGGCCGAGCCTGCCACCTTATGCCTTCTCTGAGGAGATAACATTGTGTATTCTTTCTGAATCAGTTGAAGATTTTAGTCCCCATCCAGATTCCATCTCATCTTCATCCACAAATGATATCTCTTTCTGAAGAATATCCACATGCCCTTCTTCTCTTTCCCTTTTGTTATATTTGTCCTTTTCATTTTGTATATTTTCTTATCAACCCCATCATTACCCTTTGGGCTCTGCTTCATGGACACATCCACATACACCATGTCCTTCTCAAGTTTTCCCTGGGCACAGCAAAACCCTCTGGTTTTGGAGTCTCTCTCTGTGTGTTTTCATCAGTTCACATGGTAACCTCTGTACCATGTGAACTGAAGATTTTGAATATCATCACAGCAGAGGTGGACACACCAGTATAGAGACAGTGTCACTGGTGAAACATCTTGACATAGAATTGTGCAGTTTTCTACTCCACATAGTTGAGGCAAGTGCAGGGCCAGCATGTAATCCCTGGCACCACATGCCATGCTGGCTCTGCTCCCCAGGCATACTGAGTCAGTGACCAGTTCTGGGTGTGGTGACACACACCTGCAACACCTACGCTGAGGAGGCTGAAAACAGGATGATCAGTAGGAGTCTAAACTGTGTAGTGAGACCCTGCACAAGATACAAAATAATACACTAATATTCCATGGTGAAATGAAACAGAGCACAGGCAAGTAGCCAGCCTCTGGGAACATGAAACATTTTGGCCAGATAGTAATCTCTCCAGAGCCCCATCCCTGCAGAGATATGTGCCCTGATTGAAAGGAGATCTGTAGATTTCCAATTGAAGACATTCCTCTGGTCTTCAAACGTGTTTGATCCCCAGTAAGACATTGATTTTTGGATAAGAGAGAATGGGTGAAGCCAAAGACCTTGATTTCTCTGTGCCCTTACCTGATAGTCAGAGAAAGGGTAGTAGCAACTGAAGATCCAAAGGATAAGGAGAGAGTATTGAAGGATATGCAGTTAGCTGAAGCCAAAATGTACACTTGTCCAGTAGGAAGAGCACTGGTCACTGTTCATGGATGAGGATCCAGATGTACTTTTGAAAAAATAACTAAGGAAACATAAACATTGCCCGGTTAGTGGTAGGCCTGCTAATTGGGTGATGTCATAAAGCCAGCAGTTGAAGGTCTGAGGTAGGCAACGGGGAGCTTCCATTCCTAAATAAAGGCTATGATTGGTTGGAGAGAATGCAGGAGATGTAGAAAAGTACCTGCAAGGTGAAGTGACCTCTGAGCCGGTGATGTCCCTTGAGACAGATCTGTGTGTCCCACTTCTTCCACTATGTTCATGTTGTAGAGATTTGCTTCAAGTGCTTTTGAAATAGTCTGTAATAAAATTATGTTACCTTAGTTACTATTACCTCATTGCTGGAATAGAATATCCAACACCAAAAATTAAGGATGGAAAGGTATATTTAGCTCAAAACTAGTGGAGGTTTCAGTCCATAATCAGCTGGCTTAAAGGCAGAGTGGCAGAGGACATAGGGTAGCCCTTCATGATGGCAGAAAACAGAGAAAAGTGGAGTGGTATCAGTTTAAGCTTCTAGAAAGCTTCACTCCTCTCCTTACATTGTGTTGTAAATTCCTACAATATAAAATACAGGGGAAGCACTAACACCCCAAACACCACAATTAGATTATGAATTAATCACAACCTCTTGAAGCTACCCCACTGAGTACATGAGTCTTTGTAGGGACATCAAGATGCAAACCATAACATGTATATTGTGCATAGCATACAATATCTTAAATGAACTAATCTACCTTTAATGATGTACCTTATGTAGAACCGCAATCCTGGGTGAAGAGACTACCAGCTAGAGGAATATCACTTGACATAAAGCCATCAGACTTTAGTGAATTTCTCAGGATCCAAAGGAAAGATCAGGGAATTCTTTGATTAACATTTTTGGATGGGAGGGTGAATTTCATTGAGTGCAACTAGCTTGTAAGGAGTGTTGTGGTCCAAGTTCCTTCTCTCATAGTTCCTGTTCTGTGGGATGAGCTTCACCTGCCAGGTGGATTTGCATCCCTGTGCTCTACTTTCCCTGCTATGTTTTCAGTTGGGCTTACTTCTTGGGCAAGCCCTAATTTCTTCTTCCTACATCCAGAGATGTTATTTCTTCTCAGTTTCCCAAATCCAGAGACTCTTTGCAATTGTTCTTTACTTATTTCACTGTGTGTTAATTTATTTTTTCTTCATTGATTTATTCATGAAAATTTCATTCCTATGCTAGCAGTGTAGGATGTGCATGTTTTCTGTGTCAGTTTGCCTACATATATATCATGAATGTAATTTCCTTTTGTGACTATTTTGCTTCTGTTACCTCCCCCAGCACATGTGTGCTTTCTTGGTCTGTTAGCCCTTCCCTAACCATGAGCATCAAGCATCAGAGAGCAGGAAGAAGAGCTGACTACTGACTTTCCCTGCAGACTATTTGGTCCCAGTTTATTCACCCATAATTTACCTGGTCTGTCTCCTTAATATTGGGCTGTTCCCAGAGGATGGCCATGGAGGACACTTTAGTCTTCTTTGGTGAGTGAAGCCAATGTGAACGTTACTGTGGACTGCTCCAGAGGATGCAGGCAGCTAGCACAGAATCTGAGGCTTGTCATGCTTTCCATCTGCCATTTGAGGGTTTAAGGACAGGAAAAGACAAAGAAGCATAGAAGGAAAAGAAGATTAACTGAGAGACACAGGAGAGGGAAAGGTGCTATACAGGACCTCTCCATGATGATCTCCAGATTTTCTATTGGGAAGAAGTCAGTCCTTTTGTCCTCACTGTGTATCTGCTCCATGGATAATTGTAGTATCTTTAAAGGAGAGCAAAACAATACAGAAGATGCAATTAAATATATATATATATTCCTCGGCAGCTTAGATTTGTAGTTTGCTTCTGTCTCAACCTCTCCTGTGCTGGGATTATATGCATATACTATCATGACTGATCTTGGTGGCTGGCATAGGAGCCTTTGGTTTGGGAGTGAGCAAGACATGTGGTTCTGGCAATTGAACTCAGGTCCTGGCCCTTGCCAGACAGGTGGGCAGGCAGACAGCATTGTTAACTCTGGGCCCCACAATGTATTTATTAAGAGTGCCATAGTTGGAAGATAAATGGCACAGTTTGTCTTGGTGCTTGTTGGTTTTGAAGCACTGCAATTTAAATTTTCTTATGGAGTTCTATTAGAAATTTCAAGGGCTTTAGTACAACTCTTACATTTTTTTCTCTCCTATCTATAAGTCAGAATTTCTGCAGCCTGCCCAGCTTGATGAGAACTGAATTTGTTTTGAACTTGTGATCAGTAGGTTTCTCATTTCCTTTGTTTTGGCAAACTGGAACAAGGAAAAGAGGACACTTGACAAGGTTTGGAGGCAGTGAACAGCTTTATTTACATAGGTCAATCCGACTAGGATTATTTCCAAAGAAGTAAGGCCCTGAAGTCTCGGAGGGGGAGGTTTTTACCTGTTTGCCAAGTGAAGTACAGAGGCAGAGTGGCTTGGCAATTGAGCACGGAGTCTTACAGTGTACATTGTAGTGAGCAGCCATGTCTGTGGATGAGAAATAAAAGGAATTATAACAGGAATTGAAAGAAAAGAAATTATGAGGGCATCTACCAGAAACTGAATTATACTTCCTGGTGTGGACATTTTCTAGTATATATCCCTCCCCACCTTTAAGTTTCCTCAGAATCTTTTCTGGGAGAGTTACATATATTCTTCTCAGTTCAGTCATGTAGACCAATTACTTATAGAAGCCCAAGTTAGAATCAATTGCATGAGTACTGTCACGCATTCTAGGATCAGCCATAAGCTTGCTCCCCAAAACCAGAAGGTTCTTATGCTGGTATTTGTGGGTTCTTTTTCCTGTGTTCTTTATGCAATCCTTTACCAACTTGATGGCTTATTTATTTATTTTTTCATTTGTGTATTTGGTAAAGGCTTTTACTACACAGCTCGAATTCATAGTGATCCTCCTGATTTAGGCTCCCCAGGGATGGGATTATAGGTGTGTGCCACCATGCCTAGACTTATCACAGGCTCAGTGTCCCCCTTCCCCGCCCCCAGGACAGAACTGGCACAACATGGAGCACCAGAGATTTAACCCTGGTCTCTGCTTGCCTAAGCAGGCAATTAGTCCACTGAGCTATCTCCCTGGCCCTTGAGGAGTTATTTTTGATATGTATGCACTCATACAACAGTCTTTTGTGTCATTATGGTGGCTAGCCAACATGTGGAGGGGATCCTAAACTGATAACATCCTGCTCCTAGACTGACTTTTGTTTTGTTTCCCTGGTTAAATTTAACTGCCTCTTTTTTTTTTTTTTTTTTTTTTTTTTTTTTTTTTTTTTTTTTTTTTTTTTTTTTTTTTTTTTTTTTTTTTTTTTTTTTTTTTTTTTTTTTTTTTTTTTTTTTTTTTTTTTTTTTTTTTTTTTTTTTTTTTTTTTTTTTTTTTTTTTTTTTTTTTTTTTTTTTTTTTTTGCATGAAGTTAGGCCTTCCCCAGTCGGTGTCTGTTGGGACACCATAACCATTACAAATTTCACCTCCAACCCAGTGAGGGTCTTTGTTTCCAGACCCTCCAGAGGACTTTTATTTCTTTCCTTCTTTTAGTGACTCTCCTCTGCCTAGCTTCTTTACCTCATTCCCATGTCTCATTTGCATCAGAGAAAGGAACTTTACATTCTTTCTGCAGTAACTCCTGGAGCCAGTCGCTATTTGAGCTTCTTCTGACAATGAGTCAGTGTTTCTGTCTTTAGTCCCTATCTCTGCTGTTGCCTGGCTTCATCCAGTATGGTCCTGGCTTGATTTTCACAGGTGAACCCCTCTCATGTTGGGAGCTCCTGCCTTTCATCTCTTTAATCATTAGCTCATGTGAGGACTCTCCTCATCCCAAGTCATGCTCAAGCCCCCAATTGGCTGTGCTTTGATCCCCTGTGTGATGATCCATGGGGAACCTTGTATATTTCTTTTTCTATCACATCTCTGAAAGGAGTGACAACTCTTCTATGTATTATATGCCAGTTTTGGTCTTTGGCTTACTTTTAATTAGGCCACTATGAGAAATATTTCTTCTCAATCCCAAGAGCACACTGAAATACTGTTGGTCTCCAGGAAACCATAAAGTCTAAACTATTAATCTTTTACTTCCAGTTTATTTGGTCCCCATTTAAACTTGATAATGGCTAAAACTGGCCCTAGGAAGTTTCTTTCCATTTTAATGTTCTTTGGGACATGGACAACTTCAGATATTGCAAGGGTGAATGGGCAGAGATCCCTTGCATACAATACTTTATTATTATCAGGTCACATGCTTCCCTCCAGACATATGTGGTGACCTGAGTACTTTTGGCTCACCCCATCCCCAAGGCCTGATCTCCCACCCAGTGCCTGTGTGGACCCTCTGACAATATATCTTCTGCTTTTGCACCTCCCCATGCCCACAAGCCTAGCCTGTTCAATCTCTTCAGCCAGATCTCCCTGCTTTGTGTCTGTCTCACCCCTTGCCCTGAATCATTTCCAGTTTCTCCTCCTCTCCTCTATAGCTATTTTCTCCTCCCCTACACCATATTGTGTCTCATCCTGCCCACACACTCTGATCTGGCAACCAGGTTTTTTCTTGCTACCTTCATATACTCAGCCAACACTCTCTCAGCCCCAACCCATCCTCCCCCTCTGGGAAGAGGCTGGTCCAAGGGCTGGGGCACATTGACATCCCTTTCACATACTTTGATTTAGCCCAGATTTCTCATCATTTGGGCTCATTTTCTGCTAATCCCCATTACTATTCAATGGAGCTCTAATTTGTGAATTCTTAACATCTCCGTTTTAAAGGCCTATTCATTATGCTCACCTCTACCTTGTCCTCCCAAGCAAAAGATTTAACTTTGACAGGCTTCTCAGGTGTAATCAGACCATAAAACCACACTAAGTGTAACCACCCTGCAGCATAGCTGTGGTTTTAGTTGCCAGTCCCCACTGGGATTATCGGGTCCAATGGCTCAGCCCACATCACTACTCTGGATAGCTGCCTGATTGCAGGACTCAGGAAAATTTCACACAAGGCTGTCAATTACCAGAAACTCCATGAACTAACCTAGCACCCTGTTGAAAATCCAGCCTAACCCCTTTCTTGCCTTTCTGATGCCTTAACCAAATACACCAACGTTGACCCTAGGTTTCCTGAGTAAATGAGCCTTATTAACTCCCACTTCATTTTCTAATCTGCTTCTGATATTCCTGCCATGCTATAAAACACAGATTTTGGGCCTCAGACACCACAAAAAGATCTATTATCCTGGCTTTTCAGGTGTTTAACAATAGAAAAGAACAACTGAAACAGGATAAAGAACAGCTCACAAAACTTAAATGCCAGTTCTTTGCTGTGCACTCATGGCTGCTATCAAAGCTAAAGCTCAATCCCCTGCACAGAGCATGCTTCAGGTGCAGCAGAGGAGGACAGTGGTTACCAGCCATGAAAACCACGGAACCTTGTCTCATCTGCAGGCTCAAGGGTCACTGGAAGTGTAACTGCCTTGTCTTCCAGAGATATTCTCATTCTTTCCCCTCACAGAAGATCTCACAACAGTCTATAGCTAGACTCATTGCTTATTGACCTGCTTGGTATTGCCACTGGAGAGAATTCATGGAGCTCAGGGTCCACAGCTGTCATCAAGGGATCCTTGTCTGAGCCTGGAGTCTCACTGAACATCGCAAGTAGAACACTTATTTATTTATTTATTAATTTAACGTTTATTTATTTATTTATTTGTTTGTTTATTTATTTATTTATTTATTTATTTATTTATTTATTGGTACTGATCAAACTCAAGTCCTTACACTTGCCAGACAGGTGCTTATGCTGCTGAGCTATCTCCAGGGCCCACAGGTTTCTTGCTCATGTTGGGCCATATGTAGTGTTCTTCCTGAGTTTTTGGCCTGCTGCACTCAAGTTCTCCATGTGGGAGTTGATAGCCAACTTACAACCCCCTCCAGGCAAGTCCCATCCTCTGCTGATTGTACACATTGTTTTACTCATAGTTTTCTTATAATCCCAAAGTGGGCAGGGTGCACCCTGCCCAAAAACACTTAATTCACTTGCACTTTCTATCAAGGCACTTGCTCTACAAAATCAACTTCTGCATGCTGTCACTTCATCCCTTCATCTTCCTCTTTCCCTTGTCAATGCCATACTCAAGTATCTCTTGTGCCACCCATACTACCTCTGTACTAGTTTGTCTCAGGGACCCCTCGGCTTTGCCCTTCATTCCTCAATATTTACTAGCTCCCAAATACCAATGGGGACTTACACTTATAGTCAAGCATCTCTTAGACAATGGTTTACTTAAAAGTGGTCATTTGACCTACAGAACCCATATTCTCCCAATACTCAAACCTAATGGTTCCTATCCTTTTGTTCAAGATCTGAGGTTTATCAACAGTAAGGTTAAAACAGTCCACCAAGTGATGGCAACTTTTTACACCATGCTCTTTCATATTTCCTCATCCACTACTCACTTTATGGTCCTGGACCTCAAAGACACTTCTTTCACTATTGCGCTACACCCTAATTCTTAGGACATCTTTGCCTTCTTGTGGATACAGCAGATACTCTCTGGTCTTAACAACTCACAAGCCTCAGGGATACAATGATAGTCTTCATTTAATCAAGTTCTGGTTTCTCATCTGTCTATCCTTAACATATTCTTATCCAGAATGTAGATAATCTTCCTTGTGTCCCCTCTCACACACTCACATTATACAGCTTTACTTCTCAACTTTGTCTTGGGGTGTGGCTATAGGGTTTCTCCTGTCAAAGTTCAAAGAGCTTCATCAAAGTCAAGCATCTATGACTTACCCCTACTCCCAGTACTTTATTGATCAATGCAGTTCTCAAAGCCCTGTTCCTTGAAGTTCAAGTGCCTACTGCAGTATAACAAGTTCTGTCTTTCCTTGGTCTAGCAAACTTCTTTAGCCTTTGGATTCCTAATCTTATTTCTTTGGCTCAGTTTCTCTATAAAGCATCCTAGGGTTCCTTGTCAGAAACTCTCAACTGTACTACTCCTATAAATGCTTCCTATTTATTTATTTATTTTATTGAAGAATAAACAGCAATGAAACAGTTTCAAGACAAATTAACAGGGCAGATTCAGTAAATTAATACATGCAAATAGCTTCCATAATGGTTTGATATCGTACAAGGTGCATACATGATATTATACTTACAGACATAATTATAGCAGATGTTTCTAATCAGTGAATTAAGAGAATGTAGTTGTTTACTGATCTAATTTTTTTATAAATGAATTATAGCACAGTTTCAATAATTAATACTTTCTACCTTGTTATCTTCCTAGTGGTTGTCTACAGTAGTAGAAGCCAACATAATATCTTGTCCAACCACTATTAGTGCAAATCTTGCTTCTCATAGAATTATGCAGAAGCATGGCATATTTATCCTAACTGTACTGTTTATATACACACATCATGAATCTTCCTTTGTGTACCCTTTTGCTCATCTAGACCTGTCAAAGATGGGCACTCCAATGTCATTAAACCAATTCATGTGCCTGAATTCGGTGTCACAATCCAATACAGTCCTGCATTTCACAGTAATGGTGAGTTATCAGAAAAAGTTGTTGACTATAGCCATTCACAGCTCAACTTACAATTATGGCCCCATGTTATATACCTCATATTTATACTTTTCTGCTGCATGGTTAAGGCTGAGATTGATGAAGATCTATATACCAAAAGACGGAGGTTTGGTTTCTGATGAGGTCAGTGAAGTCCCCTCAGGTTTTATCTTGGAATCCTGTACCTTACTCTGTAGATCCTTTGTCTGTGTCAGACATGTGGATGAGGCACAGCCAATGCTTGACCAATTCGCTCTCTGTAAGAGGCTGAGAGAATGTTTTCTCTCCATGTGACTCTTCCCAAGCACACTATACATCATCAATCTCTTTTCTCTGTGGCTCTATAATCTCCCTGATCCGAAAATTTGGGGCACAATTGAATTTCATGATGTTACAGTTCGGATTTACATATGTCCTGAGTCTTCGCTGATCTGCAAAGGATAGGGCCAAAATGTTGGCTGGCCTTGTGGCTCTTCTATTTCTCCAATTTTGATCTGTGCACTTAGGATGTTAATCATCCAGAAGAAAAGCTGATTAGTAGCCTGCAGCATATGCCATTCAGTTTGCCCTATCTGACTCAATTCTTTTTAGTTGTTTTACATTGCCATCTGTATTTCTCCTTTTGACTTCTTATACTAGGGAGACTATATATTTACATATGTGTGTCTGGTTTATTTCACTTACAAGTATATGTTCAAGTGGCATCCACTATAATACAAATGCTTCAAGTTTCTCATTCCTTATAGCTGAGTGATACTCTATTATATAGAAATACCACAACTTTTTCAACCATTCCTCATATGACAGACATCTTGGTTGTTTCTAAGATTTTGCTATCACAAATTGTGCTGCTATAAACATAGGTACACATGTAACAGTATGATATAATGTTTTCAGTTCCTCTGGGAAGATTCCCAGTAAGGGGCTAGCCGGTTTGAATGGGATTTCCAGTGCTAATCTTTTGAGGAGTCTCCACACTGATTTCCACAATGGTTGTGCCAGTCTACATTCCCATCAGCAGTGGAGAAGTGATCCCTTTACCGCACAACCTCTACAACATTTGTTGTTGGTTGATTTCCTTATGATAATCATTCTTTCTGGAGTGAGATGATAGATCAGTGTTGTTTTTATTTGCTTTTCATGGATAGCTAGCAATGTGGAGCATTCTTTTCATATATATATTCACTTCTTTAATTTCTTCTTCTGAGAAGTGTGTATTCATCTCAGATGTCCATTTCTGAATTGGGTCTTTAAATTTGAGGGCCCTGTTATATCTTAGTTCTTTATGTATTCTATACAGCAGACCTTTGTCTGATTGCTTATGTAGGATTTTTTCAAAATTTGTGGGTTGTCTTTTCACTTTGTTGACAGTTTCTTTTGATGTGCATAAACTCCTCAATACCAGTTGATCCCATTTGTTGATTCTTTCATGTGTTTCCTGTGTGAATATATGTTTGTTCATGAGCTCGTTACCTACGCCTATGTCTTCAAGAGTTCCTCCTTCTTTCTATCCCAGGAGATTGAGTGTTTCTGTTTTAATGTTTATATCTTTTATCCATTTGGACTTTAGCTTAGTACATGTTGATAGAGTTGGGTCTAGTTTTGGTTTTTGTCATGTAGAAAGCCAGGTTTTCCAGCACCATTTGTTAAAGAGGCTATCTTTCTTCCCATAAGCTTATTTGGCCTCTTTTTTGAAGATCAGATGGCTGAGTGTGTTCGTAGATGCCTCTGCATCTTCAAATCTATTCCATTGATCTTCCACTCTGTTTTGTTGCTAATACCATGTTGATTTTATTGCAATGGCTTTGTAGCATAATTTCAAGTAAGGAACTTTGATGCCTCCTGCCTTGTCTTTATTGGCCAAGATTGTCTTTGCTATTCTAAGTCATTTGTGGTTCCAAATAAATTTTAGGAACGCTTTCTCTAGGTCCAGGAGGTATGTTTGTGGCAGTTTGATAGGGATTGCATTAAATCTGTATAGCAATTTTGGGATTATGGCCATCTTCATGATATTGGTTCTTCGTATCCAGGAGTATGGAATATCTTTCCATTTTCTGAAATCCTCTATAATCTCTTTTCTTAGGGTGTTGTAATTTCCTGTGAAAATATCTTTGACTTCCTTGGTTAAGTGAATTCCAAGGTATTTCATTTTCCGTGGTGCTATTATAAAAGATATTGTTTCTCTTTTTTCCCTTTCAATGTGCTTGCTATCTGTGTGTAGATGAATGGTATTGACTTTTGAGCATTGATTTTGTATCCTGCTCTGCTACTGTATTTCCATAGCATGGAAATGGAGTTTCTTTATGGAACTTTTTTGGTCTTCCAAGTAAAGTATCATGTCATCTGCAAATAGTGATAATATAACTTCTTCTTTACCTATTCTTATTCCTTTTATTTCTCCCTCTTTTCTAATGGCTATTGTGAATGATTCCAAAACTGTATTGAATAGGAAGGGTGGTAGACGATATCCTTGTCTTGTACCTGATTTAAGAGTAAAAGATTTCAGTTTTTCCGCATTTAGGATTATATTAGCTTTTGGGTTGTCATAAATGGCTTTTATGAGGTTAAGGGAGAGTCAATCTATTCCAATTTTCTGTAGGAACATTGAACCATCCTTGCATCCCTGGGATTAAACCTGGCCATGTTGTATGATATTCTTGATGATCTGCTGTATTCTATTTGCTAGGATTTTATTGAGTACTTTTGCTTCTATCTTCATGAAGGATATTGGACTACAGATCTTCTTTTTATTTGTGTCTTTCCCTCTTTTTGGAATCAGTTTAATACTTGCCTTCAGAAATGAGTTTTGGAGGACCACTTCTTTTTCAATTTCAGTGAAGAGTTTGAGGAATGTAGGGATTATATCTTCTATTAATTTCTTCTAGAATTCAGTTGTGAATCCATAAGGACCTGGACTTTTCTTTGTTTGTTGGTTTTTTATTATGTTTCATATTTCGTTGGCTGTTATTGGCTTGTTGAGAAATGTTTATCTTCTTGGTCAGTTTTGGTACTTTGTACCTTTCTAAGAATCTGTCCATTTCATCTATGTCTTCTATTCCGTGAGCATAAAGATTCTCAAAGTAGCTATTGATAGTCTTCTTTATCTCCACTGGGTCTGTGGTGATTTTGCCCTTTTCATTTGTTATTTCTTGTATTTGAATATTTTCTTTCCTCTTTTGATGAAGTTGACTAGAAGCTTATCAACTTTATTTAGTCTTTCAAAGAACCAACTTGTGAATTCATTCAACTGTTTTCTTCATTTCAATTGAATTAATTTCTGCTCTAATCTTTATGATTTCTTCCCATCTTTTTGCTCTGGGTTTCATTTGCTCTTCTTATTCTGGATGTCGCAGATGCAACATTAGGGTGTTTATTTGTTCCCATTCTGTTTTCCTGATGTGTGAGTTCATAGCTATGATTTTCCCTCTAAGAATTGCTTTCATCACATCCCATGGATTCCATTAAGTTGTGCTTGAATTTTCATTGATTTGTAGATTTTGAATTTCTTATTTAATTTCATCTCTGACTCATTGATTGCCGAGTAGGGTGTTGTTTAATTTCTATGAATTTAGCGGGTTTTGCTGCTTTCTTTTGTTTAGTTCAAATTTCCTTGCACTGTGGTCAGAGAATATGCTAGGGATAATTTTTTTTTTTCACTTTGTATGTACTTACCCATGACTTCTGGATTAGTATGTTGTCTATTTTGGAAAATGAGCCCTGTGCAGCTGAACAAAATATGCATTTGACTGTATTTCGGTGGAACACTCTGTTATGTCCTGTATGTCCATTTGTTCCAAGCTCTGGTTCACTTCTGCCACTTCTTTGCTAATTTTTTGTTTTCTTGACCTATCTTTTTGAGATAAGGGAGTGTTAAGGTCTCCTGTTAAGATTGTGTTCTCAGATATTAGGTTTTTCATGTCCATTAAGATTTGTCTTACATAGTTGGGTGCTCCTGTGTTTTGTCCATAGATATTTATGAGTGTTACCTCTTGGTCTTGAATTTTTCCCCTGACCAATATATAGTGGCCTTCTTTGTGTCATTTGAGCATTCTTGGCTTGAAATTGAGACTGTCAGAGAACAGAATTGCTACTTTTGCTTTTTTCTGAGGTGCTGGGACATGTAGTATTGTTTTTCGATCCCTTGACTTTTGCCCTATGAATGTCCTTTTGAATTAAGTGCGTTTCTTGTATACAGCATATTGTTGGATTTTGTTTCCTAATCCACTGCACCAGTCTGTTTCTCTTAGTTGGTGAATTGAGTCCGTTTATATTGATGGTTATAATTGAAATGTGTTTGACTTATGTTTGTCCTTGTATTTACCTGCTGCTGTTTACGCCTTTGTATCCTGTGTTTAATTGTCTGTCCTGTTTATTGGGTTCCTTCCATTCTCATTCATGGATTTTTGGTTATTGTGGTCTCTCTCTAGAACATCTTTCGTGTCATCCTTGCGCAGGGGCCATGCTAATCTTCTCTGTATCGTTCCAATTTTAGTATATGTGCTGCCGAAGCGAGCACTAGAACATCTTTCATTAGCCTGTGTATGGATGGCTTTGTCATCATGAAATTCTTTCATTGTTCTTTGTCGTGGAAGTATTTCACTTCTCCATCAAACTTGAGAATTTTGCAGGGTATAATAGTCTGGGCTGGAATTTGTTTTCATACAGAACTTGAAGAACTCTGCTCCATGCTCTCCTTGCCTTCATGGTTTGTGTAGAAAAGTTGGCTGTAAATCAGATGCATTTTCCTTTGAATGTGATCTACTTCTTCCCTTTAGCAGCTTTCAATATATTGTTCTTATGTTGAATTTCTTGGATCTTGACTGTTATATGTCTCAGTGTGTGTTCACTTCGGTTGAAGTTATTTCGTGTCCTGTATCCTTCTGTTACCTGAATTTCAGTTTATTTCCTCATATTGTGGAAGTTTTCTGCTATTACTTCTCCCTAAATCCTTTTTATTTCCTTTGTATTGCATTCTTCATTCTCATTATGCCAATTAATCTCACATTGTTCTTCTTGGCGTCATCTTGCCTGTGATTATTTTTTCCTTCATTCTCATTGTTTTTAAGAGATCCTTTCCCACCTTTTCACTAGCTGCACCAGCATCCTATAGATCTGAAACTCTTTCTTTGCTTTCACTCAAACTGTTTTGTAGACTTACGATTGATATTTCTAGTACTGCTATATCTCTTTGACTCTGTTTCATACATTGTATTTCTTTTCTGTGTTGCTCATTCCAGTATTCTATCATATTTCTGACCTCTATTTTTTTTTATCCCTGTCTTCTTTAGAGGTATCTGTTAATTCTTTTTTTCAGAGTTTCTTCCAAATTGGGTTTCCTCTGTATATTTCAAGACTTGTTTCTCTATTTCAGATGTTATGATTTCAAAGAATTCTTTTTTGATTTCAGAAATTATTTCTACTTTGTGTTCCTCATGATCTTTCTGTATTGTTTCTTTGCTTCAGACGCTGTTAATTCATATGTTTCAGCTGGAATAGTGTTCTCTGCAGTTGTTCTGAGTGAGCATTGGGTTTCCCCCAGATGTTTCTGGATTTAAGTCTTTATTTCAGATACTGCTTATTCAAATATTTCTTTCTTTTTTATTTCAGGCATTAATTCTTATATGAGTTCCTCTATATCTTTCTGCATTTGTTGCTTTGCTTCCATATCTGTTAATTCATTCATTTCAGTTGAGTCCTCTGCACTTAATGGTGGACTCGAGACCTGAGATTGTATTTTTCTCCTCGTCTTTGTCATTTGTATAGTTCTGACCTCACCTTGGGTGTAAAGCTTTGGTGTTGCTATAACCTTAGTGTGTAATGAGATTAGGTACCAATATAGGAAGTTTGAGTTTATCCAGTTATGCCTGGCCTGGATCTAGCCGTTCTGTTCAGTTCCTTTTTGCTGTAGCTCCTGTAATTCTCCTGTGTTGAGTCCCTGGATAGGGGTGCACTGGGGGGCACAGAAGCTCTCCATCACACTCACCAGGCCAGGTGGGGGTGAATGGAGTACCAGGAGAGTCACCAATGTTCTTGCTCCCATGGTGGGCTTGGTGGCAGTGGGTAGGAGGAGTTGCCAGCTAGGTCTGTCTGGAGTGTTTCAGACAGGTTTCTGGCTAGGATGCCTTAGGGACTGAGGCTCTGGATGGTGCAAAGCACACAGGGAGAAGCCAAAGGCTCTCCCTCAGACTCATTACACACTCACTGATCTGGGAAGCTGGATGAGTCATGCAAATTCCCACTCATTCAGAGAGTTTAGGGGCGAGATTCAGGAGGCCGTAGAGTGGGCCCAGCTGTCTCAGAAGTGGGCCCCTCTGTCTCAGGCTGGTCACTCTGGCTAGGTGGGCATGGGGTAAGAGCTAGGAGGCTGCCAAAGTTGACCCCCGCTGGCTCAGGCCGGTTGCTCTGTTTAAAATTCTTCCTTTTGCAAGGTGTGAGAAGTCCTCTTAAATGCCCAGGAATTTATTCTCCCAAACCCTTACCAAAACTTTATAACACTACCTCTCAAAATCACTATGCAGTAGGAGTGATAGGACACAATAAGCTGTAGCATATTTATCAAAACAATAAGATAACACGTGGATGGGCCCCCTGCCTTTGGTCTCTTTCAACGGACACCGTATCAATGCAAGAGTCAGAAATATTCACTCTAGGATAATCAACCACAGTATACTTGCCTCATCATCTTAATGTTCTTTTCTCACAGAAGACAGTTTCGCCCTAGTATCCCTTTCCTGATTACAACAGGTCCATCTGGTGCTCATAGAGGACCCTGCCATCACTATCACTATTAGCAGTCCCTTCAACTTGGCCACCTCACCTCTGAGGAAGTGCCTCACCACAACTGCATTGAACTATCCCTTTTCCACACATTAATAGGATTCCTCTCCCTGCAGCCTCTGATATGTTATTCAATAGATGACTGCTCAACCAACAGGGAAACACAAAAAAGGGCAAGATATGCCATAGTCAGCAGGTCCAGAGTAATACAAGCAAGACCACTGCCACTCTGGACATGTCACAAAAGTAGAACTGATTGTTGTCACATGGGCATTCTCACTGGCCAAAGTAAAAATCATAAATGTGCATACTGATTCAATTTAGTATCCTACATTTCCATGTTGCCATCTGGCAAGATACGGTCCAATCAGTAGTCAAGGAGCTCCCATCTAGAACCAGCAAACCTTCCAAAGCAGGTAGCAGCTATTGACTATAGAGGATACCAGATATCATCAGAGCCTATTTCTCAAGGCAATACCTTTGCTGGTACACAGGCCAAATTACTTATATAAGAGCTATAACCTTCTCATCTTTACCTCCTTGTTTCAAACATCCTGTCTTCACCTCAGGATTTGTGTGAATAACTGTAGTTACTCCACAAAGCAAATATGCCAAAATACTCAAGGATAGGTTTTTCATGAATTAGAGCTCCTCCTTGCAGATCAGTAGGCCTTAACCACCATAGACAAGTCACACAATTGCTTCCATGTGGGAACCCAAGCTCTATGTAAACTTCTAACTCAAATCACTACCCATCCCTCCATAAAAACTTTCACCTAATGTCACCATCTCTGTTCCAGAGTGTCTCTTCAGGGACATGAGCCTGTTTCCTTTCTGAACTCACCAACTTCAGGGACACACTCATGGTGAAAACTGGAAGATAGATTTCACACACATGCCTCCTCATAAACCTATAAATATCTTCTTACCTTTGCACGCACTTCTTGGGATGGGTAGAGTCATTTTCCACCAGCTGAATGACTGCAGATATAGTTTGTAGAACTGATACAAGAGATCATCCCTATTCTGGCTTACCTCAGTCTGTTGTGTCAGAAAGCAGACCAGCTTTTATCTCTTAGATTACTTGAAGGTATCTTCAAGTCTAACCATTACTTAGCAACTAAACATACCATACCATCCACAGTCCTCAGGAAAAGTAGAAAAAGTAAATGTTTGTCTAAAAACACACCTTACAATACCTGTTCTAGAGCTACACATACCCTGGTCTGATCTTCTTCCCTTAGCCCTACCTTGACTCAGGGCATGTTCCAAGACACTCTTCTAAGGCATTTTGAATTTATGTATGGTCATCTATTCTTGCTTTTCAACTGTCCTTCCCCACAAAAGCTTCTTCCCATCACTGACACTCGCCCAACCTTCTTCATTTTGATACCTTTTGAGATCACACATCAACCTCTGCTTCCCGCAACCCATAGATAATGATCAATTAAAAACCCTTATAATTCCTGGAGACTCAATACAATTCAAATCTTGTAAGTCTACTGGACTACAATGGACAGGCCTTCAACTGGTCATCCTCTTGAAAGAAAACATAATGAAGATCACCAGCCTTTCTTCCTCATTCCACATCACACAGGCTAAGCAGTGTCCTGATAGCCTGGAAACCTCCAGTCCCAGAGTTGTTATCATACCACCTTCTCTCCCCACCTGTCTCACCAAACATCCCTAAAACTTTCAGGCAAACCCATGTGTTGCTTTCCTGTCTGGTTTGTGATTTCCTACCTCTGTTTCTCATGTTCACAGCTGAGCTCTACGCTGTCTGTCTAGAGGATTTTAAGCACCTAAGATTGCTTTCCTAGCCTTCTACAGGGTAACAATTCTAATTCACTTTAGTCTCTACATCTTCACTGGTCCACCCCTTGGAACTGACCAACATGAGGTTCTTTTCAGTTTTGGCTTTTATTCCATTCAAAGCAACACTGTTTCAGCCATCCCTAAGTGCAGTTTAGAATTTTTATCTCACCAAACAAAAGTGGGTTAGCTTATACCCACCCCACCATGTGGCTCAGAAACACTGGACTGAATATTTGATGACCTTTGGTGTTCCCTAACTTCTCTTACAGATTCGGCCTGGTTTCATATCTGGATCCAGCATTCTACCTGTGTCCAGAAAATGCCAAATACTTGCCGTATTATGAGGTGTCATCCTTTCACTGTTGCTGTTGAGGCTGTGAATCAACAGGGTTAAATCACCTTTGGTCCTATAGTACTGCAAAGCTGTTTCTAACTTTTCATAAAATAATACTCCCAACTATTGAGTCTTTTCTCCTTAATGTCCTGACCTTCATTTTGCCTTCACTCCCCTGTATCTCTATACACCAGGTTCCTTTAAAAAAATTGCTAAAAAGTAAAAAAACAAAGACAGATACAGAGTAACATACAATAACACATGTGGTACAGAAACTTAGAACAACAGAAAATTAAAAATGATTTTTATATTACATATTTTTTAAAGTTAAATCAGTTGCTCAGATTGACAGATACAGATGTGGAAAATTTATAAAATAATCAAACATTAATGCCTGCTTTGAAAAACCTTATTTTTCTGTTCTTTTCCCTTTTCATTTTTAAATTTATTTTAAAGAGACTATAATACGGCCTTATAAATGACACACATTTATAAGAACATGCTAAGTATTCAGCAAGGGATTTTGCATAGCACATTGATGTAGTTACTCAGATTAAAGATATTAGCTTATAGTGTTAACGTAAACTTTATTTTAGGGAAGGGTCTACAGGACGTTCAGGGTCTCACTACTAGATTGGACTCCTAGTGATCTGCCTATTTACAACCTCCCAAGATCTGGGATTATCTGTGTGTGTCACCACACCCGTTCTCAATTATCCTCTCAGCACACCAGGGGTCAGGGCCCTCACATCAGGCGGCGAGACTGAAGCCCTGGCCCCTGTGCCTGCTTGCAGGCACTTTAATCCACTAAACTGTTTGGCAGGTCCAAAGTAAGCATTTTAAACATTTGATGCTTTAAAAAAACTGATAAAAATTAGTAGTACAATCATCTCATCTATGTTGTATATACATACTTACTTGATTCCCCTCCCCATTTTTTCCTATCCTTTTTTCTTCCTTTCCATCATTGTCATTTCAGTTTCTTCCCATTTTTTAGTATCATGCTTTTCATTTACTTATTCTTCCAGGTTCTTACCCTAAGGAGACAATATGATACTCACACATGTGTTTCTGATTTATTTCACATGAGTATAGTCTCTTATTGCATCCATTTCTGTATGAAGTTCTCAAGTTTATCTGTCTTTTTAGCTGAATAATATTCCATTCTGTGAAAATATCACATCTATTATATCCATTTCTCGAGTGATGGCTCTTTTGGTTGTTTCTAAGATTTAGGTATGACAAATTGTGCTGCTATGAACATGGGAGCACATGGACCACTGTAGTATGATGTTTTCAGTCTTTTGAGAAAATCACCATAACAGGAACAGATAGATTGAGATTCCCAATCTGAGATTTTTCAGGAGTCTCCACACTAATGTCCATACAGGTTGTATCAGGCTATATTCCCACCATCAATGGAGAAGGGTTCCTTTTTCCCTACAGCTTTTCCAACATTTGTGATAAATTCATTTATTTATGACAGCCATTTTTTCTGGGGTGAGAGCATATCTCAATGTTGAATTAAGTTGCAGTTCTCAAATGACCAATGCTACAGAACATATTCTCATGTATTTATTTACCGTTTGTATTTCTTACCCTAAGAAGTGTATTCATCTCAGATAGCCATTTTTGGATGGGGTCTTTGACTTGGATGCCTGATTTTTAATCTTTATGTATCCTTTTTGTGTGGTACTGGGTATTGAATTCAGGACCCTGCACTTGCCAGGCAGGTGCTTATTCTACTGAGCTATCTCCCTGGGCCCTAATCTTTATATATTCTAGATAAAAGCCTTTGTCTGAGTGTTTTTTTTTTTTTTTTTTTTTTTTTTTTTTTTTTTTTTTTTTTTTTTTTTTTTTTTTTTTTTTTGGCCTATTCCCCCAGTGTACTACATATATAATTTATATGTCTTGAACCATCACTGCTTCTGTAGGATTAATGCTGTCTGGTGGTGGTGTACAATGCTTATGATGATTGTCTACTTTCTTTGCTAGTATTTGATTGAGGATTTTTGCATCTATCTTTATGTGAGAGATTGTCTGTAGTTATTTTCTTCCGTTGAGTCTTTTTCCAGTTTTGGTAGCAGTGTGATGCTTGCCTTCACTAATTTGGGTGCATTGCTTTTTAATTTCATTGAAGAATTTGACAAGTATTGGGATTAATTCTTCTTTAAATATCTTGTAGAATTCAGCTGTGAATCTATCGAGACCTGGACCTTTCTATTTTGGTAAGGTCTTTTATTACATTTTCAATTTCATTCGCTGGTAATGAGTTATTTTGAGATTTATATCTTCTTGACTCCATTTTGCTAATTTGTACCAATTTAATAATCTATCCATTGCTTCTGTGCTTGGCTTTCTGTGAAAGATTTTCAAAGTAGCTATTGATGATTTTTGTATTTCCACAGGATTTGTAATAATTTCACCCTTTTATTCCTTATTGTTTGAATTTAAGGACTTTTTTCCTCTTTTAATTAGCTTGGCTTGTGATTTATCAATTTTATGTAATCTTTCAAAAAACAAGTTTCTTGATTCATGAATTCTTTGTATTGTTTTTCTTTGTCTTAATTGCATTAATCTTTGCTCTAAGCTTTCTAATTTCCTCGTCCTTTTGGGCTTTGGGCATGGTTTGCTCTTATTTTCCTAGATGCTGGAGGTGCAACTTTAGTGTATTTAGTTGTTCTCATTGTGTTCTCCTTATGTGTGAGTTTACCATCATATATTTCCCTCTCAGTAAACCTTTCTTCACATCCCACAACTTCTGGTATGTTTCAATTCTCATTTGCTTGTAGATTTTGTGTAATATCTTGTTTGTTTTCATCTGTAATCCACTGAAGTTAAATGTTTAGTTATTGTGAAAATGAGGTAAAAAGCTTTAAGACCTGGGTGCCAACATACAGAAAAGGTATCTTACTTCTCTTCCTGGTCCCTCTTGTGGCCCACTGAGGATGGGGGGACCACTTCATTTCTTAGCATTTCAGCACCTTCTTAAACTTTTTAGAAGATTTCTCAGATCTAGTATTTAAATGTTCATGACCACAAAGCTTTGCATTGTGGCCAAGATACTTGCCTTGACTTCCACATGAACCTGACTCAACAGATTACACCAGCTACTACCACACTGCTCCTTGATATCAACAAGTTGGTAGAGAGAGTGTTTGCCCAGTTTAAAAACAAAAAAGACAGGAGGGTTTGGTCTGAGGTCATATAAAGGTCTATGAGTTCATCATGGCAGTCAGCCTGCATGTCATTGGATCCTAACCCAGGGAAGAGTCGCCCCTTGTCTGCCTCAACTGCCTCTTTTGTTTTTCACTGTGCCTAAAATTTCCTCAATCAGTGCTTCTTAGGATGTCATACCACTCATACAAACTCCATCCCAAGCCGAATCTCATAATTTTTTTCTCCCTGCCTTAAACTTTAATGTTTTTTGCTTCTCTTCATAGCCTTTCTGTGCTGAACAAAAACAAATGATTTCTTTACCTCTCTTCCCTTTCTGATTTTCAGGAATGGGATGAATCTTATAGATTGCCTGATTACTTTTCTAGAAAGAGATGTTCTCCCCTCAGTATATCCGGAACTTTTCTGTTCTGTGACAGTGTTTGGTAACATTCTTCTGACAAGGGAATCAGTTTGATTCAGGTTTATATTCAGTGGTATTTGGATGCTTGTTAAATCTTAGTCTATGTCTAATAATTATTAGAATAAATGGAAGGGCATTACTTGATGCTTTCTTTTCACTCAAAGTAAGTGTCAAGCAACAACCACAGGTAGCAGGACAGCAGGAGAAATACCCAAGTTGGACAGTACAATATCATGTACATAGATGAGCAGAAATGGAGGTAGGAGCTGAGTGAGCAGCCTGCACAGGCACAAAAGCCCAAGGGAGTAATGCATGTAGGTATGGAACAGTCCTGTGAAAAGTATCCCTTAGCATCAGCTCTGTGTGTACTAGTGAGCATCCTGAGTAACCAGAAAAGTGCACTGGGTGGAATATCTCTTTAGATTGAGCTACAAAGGAGGTGTATGGTCCAGGTGTCTAGCCATCTTTTAGATGAGTTCAAGTTAATTCTTTCCACTTTTATGGCATGATCCATCTCAGGTCAGGTTTCTGAAATTTCTAGGCCTGTAGGTATAGACAGTATGAACCTGGGGTATATGTATGTGCAGGGGTATTCACAGATATAGGTGGTATTTTAGCAAAATTTACATGAAGTGATACTTTGTATGGGTATGTTTTTATTTCTGCAACTGCTTCAAAGATTTGTGCCTATACACTGGATATAGTTTTCATTAAATCTTTAACAGGTCTGCCAGCTTTTGTGATATCTTTGATTCAAATGCACGCTGTTGCTGGGGAGATGGCTCAGTGGAGTAAGTGCTTCCCTGGCAAGTGCAAGGGCCTGATTTCAATCCCCAGTTCCGCCAAAAAAAAAAAAAAAAAAAAAAAAAATGTATGCTGTTGTCTCCAATTTCTCAGGGTAGATGATATATAGGACAGATTTCTCAGCAGGATTGTAAAGAATTCTATTATCTCTCATTTCTCAAGGAAGTGTCTTGTGCCAGCCTACATGGGTGCATATAATGGGCTTGATTGACCTTATCAGATAGGAAAGTTACATTTCTTATTATATAGACATTTCTTTGTCTTGGTCTTAACTATCCAGCAGAAAAGTGTAAAAACAAAGTGAAAAGTATGAAAAGTGAAACCATGTTAATATGCTGAGCTGTGGAAGGCTTAAGTCACCAGATTCGGACTTTGCCAGTTCTGTGGATAGCCCAGTACTATTGTGGACTACCGGACTACATTGGAATATTTTGCTGAATTCATGCACATACAATATTTGGATGGCAGTGGAAATACCTATCTCTGACAAAAATAAAAAAGAGATATAAATGAAGACAAATTTTTTATCTGTATATACAAAATAGTTGCTATAGTTGTAGATACTTTCTCTTAATTCCATAAGAAAAAAGATTTGTACTAATAGTGTTTGGACAGGATATCATGTCTGCATCTTGTGCTATGCATGACTGCTACAAAGACAACAATATGCAATGTATTAAGTGTTGTAACTCTCTTACCAATCTGTTTTCAAACTATCTCATTGCAATTCTTTCTCAATAAAATTATTTTTTTAAAAAAGGCACTGCTTTAGATAGTCAGATTCCCAGAGGGATTAGGCCTCTGGACCACATTATTTTGAGTTCAGCTTTGTCATCATTGGAAGTCTTTGGAGCAGATGTTGACCAGGCCTGAGTTATCCTGTCTGTTTTCCTCTAAATTGTGGTGTTTCTTCACATGCAGAGGCCATCTTTTT
>PVKA01011557.1:0-35886 GCA_004027165.1 Ctenomys sociabilis | reverse complement strand
ACAGTGTGTCTCTGGCAGTGCCTACCAGGCCTGGTTTCCTTAGTAGCTCAATATTATAAGGAAAAAGACAAATTAGAAGTTTTAAGTTTGTTTGTGTGGTTTTTCTGACCAACAGTGCTCTAATATTAGCTCTGAAGTTACTTTGCAGTTTTATTTGTGCTATTGTTTTGGAAGGTTTTCCAACATTAGGAAGCTGTAGATATTTTTATTTTCAGAGTAGTTCATTTCATATAGTTCAGCACATTGTGCTGACCATCCCTGAGGGAGAAATTTGGCCCAGGTAATTTCAGTCAAGGTGAACACATCAAAGGTAACCTATTGCACTCTTTTCTAAACAGAGTTACTTATTACCCTACACAGGGAATCCTCTGCTTTTTGAGAATGAATTATCAGTTAGAGCCAGGTATTAATGATCTGGTGGTCCCAGATTGATCTTCAGGTACATGGCAGGCCTGTCTGAGCACTTTTGGTTGCCAAAGTGTCAGGTGAGGATTTGTGTGTAAGATTCCTTGTAATTGAGTGACCTGGCTCTTGGGAGCCACTGATGATGTTCCCAGTTACTCAGAAGTTCCAGTGTAGCCTGTGTGACACCAGGATATTTAGGGTGAAGTTTAGTTGGTTAATTTTATCATCAGAAACACGATGGATATTAGAGATCAGAGGCAAGGCCAGAGGGCAGCCCTTAGTAATTCTACCCAAGGAATTACAAGCTAGGGCACAGAGCATTCTCAGGGGCCAATTAAACCTCTTTGAGAATGAATGTCCTCCTCTGTCAGCAAGCAGGTTCAATTTATTCCAGCTGCAATTCCCATGTTTAAGGCTATAGTGAGGGCTTTTCCATTGTTGTAGAAGGCTTCTCCTGTTCTCAGCTTCAGTCATATGTGTCAGGCTTTTCCAGACATGGTGTCGTATGGAGAACTTGTTTTTTGTGAACTGATGGATCAAGATTGTATAGGAGATAGCAACTTCAAAGATTTACAGGGTTGGGACCAGGATGGAGAAGATTATCTGATTTCCATGTAGACTGAGCATGAATTGTCTCTGATTTCAAATATTCCATGAGGTCTTTTGTGTCCAAGAAACTTTTTTTTTGCACAGTAAGTCAAAGGCCAGCTGTGAAGGAATCTCCAAAGAGTTAAGATAAGATACCTCTGGGAAGTTATTCTGGTACAGTTGACTTTTGTTTCTAGAATTGGAGAATTTTCATTTAAGGACTGAGAGTAGCTAGCGGAAGAGATCAAACTGCCAAGCCAGAGGAAGCATGTTTAAATCCAGACAAGTGAATTAGACTACACATGGAAAAAGCCAGCTTAGAAGTTTGTATGGGTTGAGAACCCAGATTTCAAACCATACTTTAAGATCTTTGGGCTGGGCAATAGAAGGGAGTCTAAGCGCCTGCCTGGAAAGAGCAAAGACCCAGAAGAGATCCCCAGCACACTTGTCACAGCAGCCCCTTGCTGAGCCAGCCACTGAGATAGGTTGTCTTGGTGCACTCCTCTAATCCCTGGGCTGGCAAACTGAGACAGTAGGATCACTCTGAGTCTGAGCTGCATTTGAGAGCCTGTTCTAAATATATTTTTTTAAAAATTAGCTTTTATTTTCTTGTAATCCTTTGGAGTTTCTTCTGGTGAAAGAGTGTTTTAAGTTGATGGACACTCTCTGAGGGTCCCACACTGCTTTAGGATGTGATCTGTGGCTGGATGCCAGTTGGTGCTTCCCGTGATAGTTGGAGCTGTTTGGCAGCCATGGGAACCACACTGGAGTAGAGTCCAGGTCCTGTCCATGCATGGGTGATGGCCTTTCCCCAGGCTTGGGTTTGGTCCCCACCTCTGAGAAGCTTTTGGAATTTCTGGATTGTGGTTATCTGTCGCAAGCTGATGCCAGTGTCATTCCTCCTGTCAGGAAATATTCAGGACTTACTTGCTGATGGTTGCTCTTAATTGGGAGGCTCCATCTCTCCCCAGAAGCAGTATGGGGCAATCTGTCATTGTTTTTAGGCATTTTCTACAGGATTTCTCTGTGCAAATGGGTCTCCTAGTGCTCTTCCTGTTCTCTGCCTCACCAGCACTGGGCTTACAGGAGTGTACCACCATGCCCTGTCTATGTGGGTGGCTCAGCATGCATGCATAGGTGGGTCGCTCTGTGAGTATGGGTTTGGGCTGGCATAGTATGGAGTGTGTGAGATCAAACATCAGTCCCGGTGCTTGCTTAATCTGCTGAACTATTTTGTTGGCCCTGAGTTTCAAACTTTTGAGAGTTATTATCATTTAATCTCTTTGGCAATTTATTTTTCTGGGGTCCCCCGCCCTTATATCATGTGGATTGATCTTTGGTGAGAAGGCCTGGTGGTCAACCTGGCTGAATTTTATTCAGGACATAGGGGTTTTTTTTGTGCAGTTGTTCACACAATGATTGGAGCTAGCAAAAGAAGGAGAATAGGGTTGGATGAAAGGGGCCAATAAGATTAGTCTCTCTCAGAGGGAGCCAGGAGCCAGCGAAACTTCTTCTCTTTATTGAGGTCTATAAACAGCTAAGGAATATGTGTAAATAATTTGGTATAAACAAACTGTCATCTGTATTGCCTTCCTGCATGCACCAACTGGTGTACATATCACTGCTTGGTAACTTTCCAGGTAAAGGAACAAAGAACATACAGGAACTTGCCTCTAGGAATCTCTTACTACCTTGTCTCCAGCTTGCCATTGTAACAAGGAGCCAGTTTTCTTAGACTCTGTTCTTTGTTCCTTGCTTCCTTGGTCCAGTAAACTTCTGACTCATATCACTACATGCAGTGAAGGCTGCATCTACCATCCAAAGATTTTAGAGAGTCTGTGGATCAAAGGTAGACCTTATATGCATCATAGTCTTTCAACAAAGTTTGAAGAGAATTATGAGGCGTGTGGGTAACAATAGTAGCTTTTTGTATATTGATGAACTGTTGACCCCTCTTTAGTACCATTGAGACTTGACTGGGTGGCTCTGTTTTTTTTTTTTTTTTTTTTTTTTTTTTTTTTTTTTTTTTTTTTTTTTTTTTTTTTTTTTTTTTTTTTTTTTTTTTTTTTTTTTTTTTTTTTTTTTTTTTTTTTTTTTTTTTTTTTTTTTTTTTTTTTTTTTTTGCTGGATTTTGTGCTATTGGGCAGGCAAACTTTGGGAAAGTCCATGGCTGCCTGTTCATTAGGGCTGATTGTCCAAGTTTTCCCTTCAGTCAAAATGTGGAGATATTTTTCAGTTAGAGAAGTAACTCTGCACAGTCATCTCAAGAGGGCATTACAGGATCTCATCTAACCAGGATGGGCTTGTAAGTTTAACCAGTGAAGGAAATATTCCAGGATGGGAGTTGTGTGCACACTAAAGTTAGGTGTCTCTGGGGTCACACAGAAGGACTAGTGGCTGTAATCTGTTCAGTTGGCAGGTCACACCCTAGTGGGAGCTTCAGCAACTTCTTCCAGTGCGGAATTCCCAGATGTTTATTCACTAAGTGAGGATTAGATAGGCTTCATTAGAAGCCCATAGTCACCAGAAATGCTGTTTTCAGAACTTGTGGGTGTGCTCTGAAGGGCCTTACGTTTGGGCCTATAAGGTCCCATTTCTGGGGTGTGTGTGTGTGTGTGTGTGTGTGTGTGTGTGTGTGTGCTACCTTGGAATGGAGCCACAACAGACAGTGTGCATGCCCCTGAGAGCGAGATTATTTAGGTGCTTGTCACTTGACTCTCCATTATGCCCTTTTACATACATTCACAGAATTGCAGGTTTTGGCCTAATTAACAGAAGAACCATTCTCTGGATTTCACCATGTATTACATATGGCATTTAGTGTTAAACATTTTAATGCCCTCCTTTGGGTGTGACTCTAATTGAGTAAAAGTGAACAGGCTCTCTTTCTGCTCAATGTGAGCTGGACTGAGGGACAGACTGACTGTGGTACCTCAGGCATCTTACATTATCAGATGGCCAGAAGAGACTGTGTACTTTCCAGGATTTGGGATTGGAAGGCTGATAGCATCAAGCAGGGGTCTCTGGTCCAAGTCTCCATGGGGAGTCTGAGAAAATGTGGAAGAGCCTGGAGAGAAGTTCTAGCTCCAATGCGAAGTCCTACTCAGTGGATTTATCAGCCATGATGGCCATTCTTGGTCAGGGAACCAAAATGTTGAAGCAAGACTTGAACAAAGGAAGAATAAACACATGAGGTTGGGAAGCAGAGATAAGCTTTATTTATAGACTTTATTTGCACTGTTGGAAGAGACCAGGATCACTTGCAAAGAAGTCAGGTTTCAAAGACTCAGGATGAAATTCAGTTACTTATATTCCCAAAGCACAAATCATTTGTCCTGTCTCTGATGTCACAACTCCATGCCACTCCTGCCCCCTCCTGTATCCCACTAACCTCAACACTGCACTACATCTGATCTTGTCTTTTCTCTAGACATACAGACCTCTGCAGAAGTTTGTTTGGAAGGCTGATCCTCAGCCCATGGGCTGCATGATACTTTCAATATATGGCACCTACTTCTAATTACTACAGTCACAGAATGTGGTCCATCCCCAGAATTCATCTGAGACCTCTGGAAGCACTGCCATGAAAGCCAGGTCAGCCACATTAATGTGTGTAATCAGGAATTCTATTAGGTTGGCACAGGTTCCTGGGACCCTTCTTGCCTTTGCATGCAGGGAAATCTCAGAGAATTGCCCTAACTAGCCTACAAGGGACAGAGTGACATTGTCTAGGCCTGATTGGAAGTTGGCTGAAGACTGCCTCTCTATTGCCCTCGGTCATGGGTGTAGTAGGGGTGGTGACTTGTTTGGTGGGCCACGATCCAGGGGGCTTTTGTGCTGGTGGTACTCACTTGATCACACATGACACTAAATGCTGCCTCAGGGACAGTGAACTCTGGCCAGTCCCTGGCAGCTAAGCCTGGAGGTGCTTTGCAGGCAGGCTTCCCAACATATGCTTAGTGTGTAGGAGATATGTCCTGCCTCAGAAATACTGCTTGATCTGTCACATCATAGGAAGCCTCTTTTTTTTTGAGGAAAAAACTTTATTGGATAGAAAAGCTTCTGTCAAAGAGGGACAGAAGGGGGACCTGAGTGGGTTGCTCATATAGGAAGCCTCTTGCCATTTGAGAGACTTTAGTCTTCTCCGAATATAGCCATCCCATGGCATTATGGATCTTACCCAAATCCCATGCTTTCCACCCTGACCCAAGACTTACTGTCTCCTGTCATTTTACCCGTACCAGGTTCTTTTAGTCCATATGGTATCCCTTTTCTGGCCTGGCTTCCTGTCTTAATTCCTTCTCTTTGCTCACTTCTTCCCATCCATGACCATGTGCTCCCATCCATGCTAACGACCTTTTTTATGTGCACTTTGATTCCCTGTACCAGAAAACAATGCATAGCATGTTAGAACTCAAACAGGGACTTTTATTTCCTATCTATGGCTTTCAGGGAAGTCATTTGCTGAGAACTTGTATTCTACTTAATATCACAAGTATGGTTTTTAAATTTCAACTCTATGTCTGAATCTGGAATTGTAGTTTTTTATGTACTTATCTGTGTGCATACCTCTTGGAGGCAAAGGTGGCCTGAGAAGGTTCCTGGCTCTCACCATGCATACTGGTAGTACTGGGTAACTTCCTTGTCTATCTCCCTCTGCTTAAAAAACTGTAGTTTCCTTAAGGAGGTGAACTTGGAAGCCAGTTCCCACTCACACTGACCTTGCCTCTCGAGGGCTTATCTCTCTAGCCTCTGCTATTCCACGATGGTACTGGACATCATAGGCTCAGGCACATTGGGTTCCTTCCAGGGAACGGGCTGGCAGCTGAAGTCTTAGAGGAGTAATGGGTGTTGATGGTGAGGTATGGATCTGCGCTTGGTCACAGCAGTGGCAATGGGCTCCCTTCTGAGAGGCAGAAGAAGCTGCTTCCTTGAATGTAAGTTTATACCCTGAAGACTGAGGAAGCCCAGGTTGTGTGGAGTTCAAGTGTTGGTTGGCTGGCATTGTAGGCCACTGGCTGAGCTGTTTTGCCAGGACCTATCAGGGGGCTGTTGACAGAAACTAATTAACATGACTGAAATGTGCTATTAGATTCAAGTTGGGCATGGTGAGTTGCAGTGTGTCTGGGTGAAGTAAGAGCCATTAGCCTTCAAGAAACATGTCTTGCTTGTAGTTTTTCCAGGCTAGGAAAGTGCAAAGATATTAACTTCACCTTCCCAGATGGTAAGAGCTTACTCAGGAATGCAGATAGATCCTCTGTTTCAGCTTTGCAGTGCAGTTTCTGGGAATTGACCCTAGAATTCTGAGGCTTCGTCCTCTCACTTAGGGCCTGTGGCCATGGTTTGTTTAGTGGTATGTGATGTTTTGGGCTCCCAGAATGAAATGCACACAGCTCTTTTTTCCAACTTCTTCCCTAAAGGGTGGAGAACCTGCATGGATTCCAGCATGTGCATGCCTAGGCAGGTGCGAGGCTTCTTAAAGACCTCTGGGCACAGCACAGCTTAGTGTCTCTTTTGATTTATGTTGGTAGCTGTTGGCTGCTCTTGGCTCTTGACTAGAGGTACTGGCTGTGTCTTCTCTAGAGGTTTCTTCCTGTTGTTTTCTTTGTTTCTCATGGCACTGGGTGGTCCATGACCCTTATCTTTGTTGGCCCTGCCTGAAGTTGCTTTCAGAGATTTACTGGGAGAATATATACTCTATTGCACTGGAGCCCCATCATTTCCCAGTGCACCAAGAATCCCATTCTCTCCTGCTCGTCAGTTGAATTTTAGCATCAGGAGCACCAGTGATGGGCTCTCGGAGGCCGTATGTTTGTTCTTCCTCACCAGAGTTAAAGGTTTGTTCATTGTGACTTGCTCCTCCACCCTATTCACAACCATGACAGGTGTTTAGTGGGCTTCTGTGGCTGTGGGGTGTTTTGACTGTTGAAGTTCATCCAAGGTACGGAGTACTTCAGGAAGTTTTTGGTTTATTTTTTTCTTTTTTTGGTGGAACCGGGGATTGAACTCACACCCTTGCACTTGCCAGGGAAGCACATATTCTACTGAGCCATCTCTGCATCCCCGTGAGGAAATTTTATGTCCTCCACTAATTCACCCACTTCTCCCCAGTCTGGGCTACACTCAATGTCAAGCATCCCGGGCTGTTTGGAGTTTAGGTGGGTCTTTTCCCCAAGGGAATCTATACCACCTGGCTGTTCATCAATTGTATATTCAGTTTTAAAGTAGGTCTTCTGGCATCTCAATCACCTCTAAGGAGAGAAGAGATGCATCTTGATTTTCAGTTGAGATGTGCTGGTCATCTAGAGCATTTGAAGCCTGCCTTCTCACTTCGTCCCAGGGCTTCTTTGGTCAATGCACCTGGCTTGGATCCCAGGAATTCTGCAGCAAAGCTGGTTCTGAATTTTGCCCAAATTGCACTGGTCTTCTCTCAGTCAAATTGGTATTGGTGCTAGTGTAGGAATCAATGAGTTCTGGAAGTTGTGACAAACACTGCCTGGATCTGTACCTATGATTCCAGGAATCTGTCTGTCTCTGGGGAAGTCTCCTTAACTGGAAAAGAGAAAAGGAAAAGAGTCATTCTCAGCATGGCCCTCAGGAGCCCACCAGCATGGGGCCATGCTTGCTATGGGCTGATTGTAGGTTGAGGCAAGTTTGCAGATAGGCTGTATCTATCTGTGGCTTGTTTCTTACCACATAGAGTTTCTGTTTGCTGGATTTTTATGTTCTATGAGTGTTCTTAGAAGAAAACATAAGTAATTTTTAAGACAAATCTGTTTGAGTTAGTGGTAAATCATTGCCCTCTATGCCTAAGGTAGGCCCTTGGCTCCCTAACAAACACAGCATACTCTGTCAATCAAAATACACATGGGAACACACACACACACACACACACACACACACACATGTCGGATAACACTCAAGTATGCACTTTCAAAGGTAAAGTTGTTTCCATGTGACCTCTTGTTAGCATGTCCCTCAGTATTCTTCCTTTTCTTACTTGCAAAAGATTGCATGTCAATCAGTGCATGGACACTGACCATTGGGAAGTCGAATTGCTCATTCTGAAATTGAGCAAGAGGGAGACTGAGGCTCATGCCTTGCTAGTATCTCTGAAATACAGTGACCTATTTTAGATGCAGATGGAGGTAAATGAGTCTGTCCTAACAATGTGATCACGTGATGTTCCTCAGTGTGCTCCTCTGTGTTACTTAGTGCACCATGCAGGGCTATATTTGGGTCTTGCATTCCCTACCTAGCATGGCTAGGAGTGGACTGATCTGAGCTGACATTGTAACTGTCTCTACACACACCGAGACTCAGCTGCAGATTCAACCTCTCTCTACAATGCTAACATGATTCCTTTTCCATCTTACTCTACCCACCTTGGAGACTCACTGCCATGTTGGCTTGAGTAGTGTGAGTACAATAGGTGCCAGGAGACATGGAGACTGATGTTGCATTTGTGTGCTGGATCGCATTGAGCACCATTACGATTTGTGGCTTTGGCCCGGGGTTTCCACTTCCTGGGTATGAAACACAATTATAGCTATGCAGCCCTCCCTTCTGGGCAGTCAGCAGAGGTCCAATAATGCCCTATGTGTAGTAGTGGCTGAGTCCTTCATTTGGAATACATGGTGGGGCTGGACTGGCTGATGAGTATACAGGGATCATGGAATGGGCAGTGGCTAACATGGGTGTTGAAGTTGCCAGGGCTCTGATCAGTGATCACCATGAAGGTCTCCAGGGGTGGATACTTGTTTCAAGAGCTTGTCCTGTGATCCCACTGCAAATTGCCTGGGTAGGAATGAGTCAAAGTAGACATGTGGCTCTCACCACTGCTCCCTGAAAAGCTGCATGTGCTACCTTGTTGGTACATGTATTTACTGTCTATGAATAGCTGGTTGCAGAAAGTAGAGTAGAAGGGCAGGATCCATGGTAGACTGAGGGCTGGAGCCACCATGCTGAAAGGGCTGTGCACACTTGATATTAATGGCACAACCCTGTTTATGATGGTATTTGAGAACTGTATAGGGTTTCTCAAAAAGATGGAGGCTCCTATAAGTGATGGGATTTTGAAGTATTCTGCAAGAAGCAAGAGAACCTTGAAAAAATGAGTGAGACTTCCAAATTCTCATGGTAGTTGAGTACTAGTATGAGTTATGCTGAGTCCCTTGTAACCATGTGTGATAGCAATTTTCAGTGCAAGGCCAGTAAGCAAACACTTTCTGGTGGCCCTTCCCTGCTGGAGCACTTTGGAACTCTTCCCATGAGTTGCCTGTGTTCCTGCTTGTTCACTAAGGACTCTAAGAAGGCCATCCATGTCTACTGCACATACCTGAAGGAGCCTTCTTTGTAGCATAGATGCCAGGACCTGAAGCCCCACTGCTTCATGACCCAGATTGGTGGATTTTATTTGAACCCTTTCAGATCAAGGAGTTCCTTAGGGAGCTTTCAGCCTTGTCAATTATGACAAACAACATTGAAACAAAAGAGCCCCCCTGAATTATTCAGGTTCTCCCAGGGTTTACTATTTGGAGAAATTTATGGTGTCTGACTTGTGGAGAGGTTTGTGATCTTAGCACATGCTAAAAAGAGGACAGAAACAAGTTTTTACTTACACAACATTGTTATTCACCCAGTAGAGGTGGTGGCTCTTATCATTTTTACCTTCCAATATCTCATTTTGCAGATGCAGGACCCTCCCTGTCTCCTAGAAGACATTCGCTACCTAAGTTTGGAAAATTGCAAAGGTCATTGTTTACCTTCTTCAAGACTAGCTTCTGATGCTGTCACTGCTCCTACCTTAGGGTGTGTTTCTTAACAAGTGTCTTAGGGAAGAAAAATGTCCTTTAAAATTTTTGACCTGTAGGTTACTCATCAACAAAGTAGTTAGAGAAAAACCCAGTGACTGTTCACGCATGCCCCAAACAGACACGGTATAAATGATTTTCTCAGATGGATATAGAATAGGCTCTTGGGATATAGACAGAATCAAATGTAGAACAAGAGCATTTGAGACTGGAATGGCTTGTATGAAACACAATACTACTTGTGGCACAGGAATCACAGAATTATTCATTTACTAGTTTGTTTAGCAAGTTTGAGAGCATAGTAGATTTGTAGAGAGAAAATGTGCTGCTATATGTGCTACTTTAGAAAAAGAAGCATGATTTAGTCTGTGGTATGGAGCCTGATAAACAAAAAGCAGCATTCGCTAGAAGGTGATTTTGAATGCAGTCTCCTGTGTAAGTGTGGCATGGGAATTTTTTCTGTGAAAGTGTGTAACAGACCCCTAACTGCAATGAATGTATATATGTACCAAGTGTCAATGCACTTTAAAACTTATATAAATATGTGCTCCTGGTACATATGTGTAGTACTGGCACTTAGGAGGCTGAATTCAAGATTCATTGTCTCTTAATTCATTTTGGGGCCCAGGATTCTCAAATTAGGGTTTCCTTGTTTCACAGGTGAACAAACAATAAATAAAGGTACTAGAAACTCTTGCCTGGTAAAAAGTGCAAAACAGTATAAGGCAATCCAGCTATTGTTCTCACTCACTGTTGACTTAAAAGTCACCTGTCAAGCAATAAGTTTCCAGACCAGGAGACAGATTATAGATATGATATCATTTCAGAACAATCTGGGGAAGGACATCCTAAATGACAGTTGTGAAAATTGCCATTTCTCAAGCCCAAATGTATTCTGGCCTGAATAGTCTCTTGGGCTCTTGGTTCATGGACACACCCCTACACACCCATGTTCTCCTCAAGTTTCTCCTTAGGTGCCACACAACCCTCTGGTCTTGGAGTCTCTTCATGTACATCTTCACTCAGTTTATAGTGGAACCTCTGTACCATGTGAATCAGAGTTTTTGAATGTCATCAGAACAGGAGTGGAAGCACTAGTGTAGGGACAGTGTCACTGGTCAAACATTGTGACACAGAATAGCAGTATTCTACCCCACATAGTTTAGTTTCTCTTTGTCCCTCAGTTTCTGCTGAAACAACCATAGTTAAAATGTCTGATTAATTTTCTTTTCCCATGCTCTTTAACACTTCATGGAGAACAGGTACAGAGCAGAGGTAGATAGCCACTGCTGGGAGCGTGAAGAAACATTGTTGCCAAACAGTTTCTGTCTCTGCAAAGTCCTAGCCCTAGAGAGATGGAAGATTGCCAGTTGAAGACATCCCTCTAGTCTCCAAAGGCATTTGTTTCCCACTGGGACATTGATTTGAGATAGGAGAGTAAATGAAGCTAAAGACCTTGGTATTTCTGTAACCTTACCTGACATAGTCAAAGAAAGGTGAATAAACAACAAAACGTAGTTATTGAAGATCCAAAATAAGGAGCGAGTATTGAAGGTTATGCAGTTAGCTGAAGCCAAAATGTGCAAGTGTCCAGTAGGCAGAGCACTGGTTCACTGATAAGGATCCAGATGTACTTTTGAAAAACTCAAAGGAAACATAAAAATTGCCCAGCCAGTGATAGACCTGCTCTCTGGGTGATGTCACAAAACAGACAGTTGAGAGTCTGAGGTGCAAAGAATGGATAGGTTCCATTCCCAAATAGAGGCCATGATTCATTAGAGAGAATACAGGAATTTTAGAACAGTACCTACAAGGTTAAGTGATGTCTTATAGGTTGGAGAGATGTCTTGAGACAAATCTGTCTGTCCCACTTCATGCACTATGCACATGATGTAGAGAACAGCTTCAAGTGGCTTTGAAATAGTTTTAAAGCTATATATGTCATCTTAGTTATTGCTACTTTGTTGCCTGGCCAAAATACCAAACACCCAACATTAAGGATTGAATGGTTTATATAGCACTTGGTTAGTGGAGGTTTAGTCTATAGTCAGCTGGCTGTAAGGCATAATAGCACATGGCAGAAGGTGGCCATTCATTGTGGCAGAACACAGCAAAAACAAAGGGACAGGCAGCTGCTACAGCTTCTAGCAAGCTTCTTTCCTATTCTTTCATTGTTATGCAGATTACTTCTCCGAAGACAGGGTAAGCACTAATAGCCTTAATACCAATATTAGATCATGAATCAATTACAATTTCAAGATGCTGCCCCATTAATTATTTGAGGCTTTGGGGTTACCTAGACAGTTACCGTACATATGCATTGTGCATCGTATACAATACCTTAAAAGAGCTAGTCTCTTACCATTAAAGATGTATCTTTTGTAGACCCTCCATCCTGGGTGAGAGACCTCCAGAGAAAGGAATATCCCTTGATCTCGAGCCAACAGTGTCCAGAATTTAGTGAATTTCTCAGTGCCCATAGGAAAGACCAGGAAGTTGTTTGAGTAACTTTTGGAGAGGAGGGTGAAATTAATTGAGTGCAGCTTATAAAGATTAATGTGGTCTAAGTTCCTTCTCTCTCAGGTCATGTTCTTTGGGTTGGGCTTTGCCACCTATGTGGATTTGCATCTGTCTTTCTGTGCTTCTCCCTGCTACTTTCCCAGTTTGGCTTGTTTCTTGGATGAGCCCTGATTTCTCCTTCCTACATCCAGAGATGTTATTTTCTGTCAGTTTCCCAACACCAGGGCTTCTTTGCATTAATTCTTTATTTTGATTTGTGTGATTGTTAATTCATTCTTCATTGATTCATTCAGTCATGTTTAATTCATGTGCTATATTAAATGAAGTGCACATTTCCTGTGTGTTTGGCTACATGCATATCACATGGGTTAGTTCCTTTTTGGACTCTTTTGCCTCTGTTAGCTCCCCCAGCACATGTGTGCTTTCTTGATCTGACAGCCCTTCCCTGACCATGGACATCATGCATCAAGGAGTAGGAGGATATGACTTGGTCCCAGTTTATTCACCCATTATTACCTCCTCTGTCTCCTTGCTATTTGACTGGTCCCACAGGTGGGCATGGAGGTCGTTTTGAGTCTTTGGTGAGTGGAGTTGGTGTGACTGTTACTGTGGAGTCCTCCAGAAGATTCAGGCAGCTAGCCTAGAAACTGAGGCCTGTCATATTTTCCATCAGCCATTCATGGGTTTAAGGACCAAAAAAACAGAGAAGCATATTCAGAAGGAAAAGAAGATGAACTGAGAGATACAGGAGAGTGAAAGGTGTTGTACAGAATCTCCCCATAATAATCTCTGATTCTGTGCAGTTTAGAAGCCAGTTCTTCTGTCCCCACTGTGTATCACCCTGTGGATAATTCATTATCTTGAAAGAAGAGCAGAAGAATTCAGAAGATGGAATTAAGTATACAACTCTGAAAAACATATGAAATATATAGTTTCCTCCACCCACACAATTATTTTTTAAGAAGGACATTTGGAAAATAATTTGCACATTTTATCTTGCTCCTTGTTTGTTTTCAAGTATTGAAAATTTGAAAATTGAATTTTCTTTGCATTTCTATTTGAAAATTTGTATTTTGAAAACCCCTTATGATGGGTGATATCTTTGCCCTCTCTATAATTCTAGGTGACCACAACCTGCCCAGCTTGCTAAGAACTGCCTTTTCTTTGAACCTGTGATCAGATTTCCCATCACTCTTGTTTTGGCAAACTGGAACAGAGAAGAGAAGACACATGACAAGTTTTGGAGGCAGTGTACATCTTTATTTACAGCGGTCAACCTGACTGGGATAATTTCCAAAGAAGTCAGGTCTGAAATCCCAGCACAGAAGTTTTTAAGAGGTTGTTAAGTGAAGTACAGAGGTGGAGTGGCTTGTCAGTTGGCCATTGAGTCTTACAGTATACATCACAGAGAGCAGCCATTTCTGTGAATGTCAAGTAACAGGAACTGTAACAGGAATTGCAAGAAATTGACAGTTACTTGAGCAGTTTGGAAGCAAAATTACACTTCCCAGTGGGGACATTTTTTACTATATATCCCCCATCTATAAAGTCCCTGCAAAGTATTTTCTCAGCAGGTTACATGTATTTTTCTGAGATGTATCATGTAGGCCAATTACTTATAAAAGCCTCAATTTGAATCACTAGCTTTAGGGCTGTCACTCATCCTATGAATGAGCTGTAAGCCTGCTCCCCCAAACTGGAAGTTTCTCATCCTGGTGCTTATAGGCTGTTTTTCCTGTGTTCTTTCATTGTTTATTTTATTTTATTTTATTTTATTAATTAATTTATTTATTTTTTCCAGAACTGGGGATTGAACTCAGGTCCTTGAGCTTGAACTCAGGCCCTTGAGCTTGGCAAGGAAGTGCTTATTCCACTAAGCCATCTGTCCCGCCCTCTTGTATTCTTTATGGACCTTTTTTACCAATGAGCTGGGTTATTTCTGATGAGTCTCCACCCCTAGAACAGTCTGGGGAGTCATTATGGCAGCCAGCCAGCATAGGGGCAGAGGGATGTACTTCTCCCTGGTTAGACTCACTTCCTCTTTTTTTATGCATACAATCAAGCTTTCCACAATTAGTAGCTGTTTGAACACCACAACCACCCATGCGAACTCCTGTAACCCAGTGGGATAAATTCTTTGTCTCCCAACCTTCTCCAGAGGGTTCTTGCTTCTCTTTGGCATCCCTCCCATGCCAAGATATAAAGGCTTTCTTTATCTCTCTTCTGCTTCTCATTTGCACCAGAGGAAGGAACTTGCCTGTTTTGTTGCAGTAGCTGGCATAACAAGGGCATTTAGCTCCTGGGGCCACTCCTGCCTTGAGCTTCTTCCTGCAATGAGCCCTCTTCCTCTCTCTTGTCCCTGTGTCTCAATTCTCACAGGTGAACCCCTGTCATTTTTGGAGTTCCTGTTTTATTTTTGTTCTTCTCTCTCCTAAATGATGGGCTCATGTCAGGATTCTCCTAATCTCAGTGCATCCTCACACACTTACAGGGCTATTCCTCGGTTACCTGTCTGATGATCCAAAGTGACCCATGCACATTTCTTTCTCCATCGCACTCCCCAAAATGTGTGACAAGTTTCCTTGGCTTGTGCACAAGGCTTGGCATTTGGCTTCCCTTTAATTAAGTCTCTATGGGAAATGTTTCTTCCCAATCCCAAAAGCACACACATTTTAGGTCTTTCCTGAGGAACTGAAACACCTTCAGTCTTGGACGACCATATAGCCTAAACTATTAATCTTTTACTCCCAGTTGACTTTGCCCCAGTAAACTTGATGCCACTGGCCAATGTATGGTATTTTCCATTTTAATAGTCTTGGGACATGGACAATTCAGCTACTGCAATGGAAAATGGGCAGAGATCCACTGTGTGCACGCCTTTATCACTCTCAGGTCACAGGCTTCCCTCCAGCCTTTTGTGGTGGTGCAAATAGTTTGGCTCTCTACATTTCATCATGGCCCGATGAGCCCCCTCCTCCATGGGCTGATCTCCCACCCAATGTACGTGTGAACTGTCTGGACAGCATACATCCTTCTTTCCCTGCTCCCCATATCCGCAAGCCCAACATGTTCAACCTCCTCAGCCAGATCTCCCTGCTTTGTCTCTATCTCACCCATTTCCCTCCATCACTTGCAACTCGCCCTCCCCTCGAGGGTTGACATTTCCTCTTTCTGCACAGTATATTGCATTTCACGATGCCCATCCACCCCCACTTAGCAGTTTTTTTTTTCCCATACCTGCTTGTACTGGGCCACCTCTCTGTCAGCCCCAACCTTTTCTCCCCCTCTGGGAACAGACTGGTCCAATGGGCTGGTTTATATTCATGTCTCTTTCACACTCTCTGATCTATGCCAGTTTTCTCATCATTTAAGCTCTTTCTCTGTTGATCCCCACAACTATATAAAGGAGCTCCAATTTGCATTAGTTCCTATGATCTCCTATACATTATCCTCACCTCTGCCTTATCCCCCATCAAAAGATCCAGCTTTGGCGGTCTGCTAAGGTAGAAGAAGACAAGAGAACCAAACTGACCTTAAGTATCTTTCAGGTGCAGTTGTGTTTCCAGATGCCATTTCTCACTGGGAAAATCAGGGCCCAAACACTCATGGCCACTGTGTTTAGGTACGTTGATTGTAGGACTGAGAAAATTTTCACCAAGGCAACCAATTACTAGAAACTCCATGAACTAACCTAGCACACTGATGAAAACCCTGATGAAGTCCTTTCTTGCCTTCCTGACCCTTTAAACAAATATGCTGATGTTGACCTTAAGTGCCCTGAGTGAGTGAATCTTTTTAACTGTCACTTCATTTTCAAATCTGCTTCTGACATTTCTGCCAAACATAATAATGTTGGCCCTCAGACCTCACAAAGGGACCTAAAATCTTGCCTTTCCATGTCTTTAACAGTAGAGAAGAGCAAGTAAAATAGGATAAAGAACAGCTTACCAAACTTCTACATGCAAATTCTTTGGTATGTTCCTTGGACTCCTGTCAAAGCCAGGAGAATTGCAGCTCAAGTGGACAGGCCCTCTTCTGGTCATCCTTAGAAAAGAAAACATTGTGAAGGTCATCAGCCTTCCTTCCTGGTTGCACATCACACAGGCTAAGCAATGTCCCGATAACATTGACATATCCATTCCAGAGTGGTCATCACACTGTTTCTCCCCCACCCATCTACTCCTCACCAAACATCCCTAAAGCTTTCAGGTAAACTTATGTATTGCTTTTCTGTCTAGTTTCTAATCCCTTACCTCTCACTGTTTTTCACATTCGCTGCTAAACTCTGTGCTGTCTGTCCAGAAGACTTTCAAACATCACATAAGATTGCTTTCCTAGTGTGCACAGGGTAGCAATTGTCTACTCACCACATCCTCACTGATCCACCCCTTATAACTGTGCAACATTGGGTTCTTTTTACTTTGGCCTTTTATTCCATTCTCAACAACTTTGTCTCAGCCGTCGCCACCTGTGGCTTATAATTTCTATTTTAACATAAAGGTGGGTCAGCTGGTACGCACCTCACCATTGTGTCTCAGAAAAACTGAACTGCGTACACCTTTACATTTGATGACCTTTGCTATTTATAACTTCTTTTATAAATTGCAATAGTATGGCCAGTGAGATAGCCCAGCAGAGTAAAACACATGCTTAGGCAAGAGCAGAGACCACAGTTCAATCCCCAGCATCACGTACCATTCAATCAGGGCAGGCTGAGCTGGGCAGGCATGCGTGTGCATGCATGCACGCATGCACACACACACACACACACATACACAAAATCTAATGGTGAAGCTCTATCTGGTTTCATATTTGGGATCAGCATTCAATCTGTGTACAGAAAACCCAAAGTACCTGCCTTACTATGAGGTGTCATCCTTTCATTGTCGCTATTGAGGCTTTGAAAAAATAGGACTAAAATTGCCTTTGAACTGCTGACATACCAGCATAACTACCTTTATCTAAACATCTCTGGGAAGACCATAGAAGATTGCACTCTACATTTCATAATTCTTCACCCAGATACATACTCTCTGGTCCCAAAATGTCAGACTTAGGGACTTCGAACGTATGTAGCATATAGTACTTCAAAGTTGTTTCTAACTTTTCACAAAAGATTATTCCCTAACATAGATCCTCTTCCTACTGATGTCCTGACCTTCTCTTCATCTCTTTTCTCCCCTGCATCTCCATATTACAGCTTTTTTTTTTACCCCAGTAGAGGGTCTATAGGGTCACACTACACAGATCAGACTCATAGTGATCCTCCTGGTGTCACCCTCCAAAGAGCTAGGATTACAGGCACATGCCACCACACCCAGTCTCAATCACGATTTCAGTATACACCGAGAGCAGAGGTAGTATGGAATGCCGGGGATTGAACTCTGGTCCCTGTGCCTTTAGTTCCCTGATATCTGGCTAGCCCCAAGAGCTTCCTTTAAAGAAAAGAGAGAAAACGTTTTATTTGTAGGTGCAAAACCAGTAACAAAAACAAAGATAGATACGGAGTAACATACAACACTATATGTGGTCAGATTTTTCAAACAAGAACAAAAAGTTAACGATAGTTGTTATGTTAAGTATTTTCATAGTCAAATCTGTTTCTAAGGTTAACAGATACAGCCATAAAAGATTAGTCAAATAATTAAACATGTTTTTGTTTTAGTTCTTAGGTAAGGGTCTACAGGGTGTTCAGTGTCTCACTGCCTGATTGGACTCTTAGTGATCTTCCTGTTTACAGACTCCCAAGAGCAGTTGCACACCACCATGCCCAGTCTCAATTGCTATCTCAGTTCACCCTGGGGGTGGAGCCCGCACTGCAAGCACAGGGATTGAACCCCCTGCACCAGCACCTGCTTGCAGGTGCTTTAATCTGCTGAGCTATTTAGCCAGCCCTGAAATCATTAAATATTAATGCTTGGCTTGATAAAACCTTTTTTGTTTTTATCCATTTTACCCTCCATTTTTAATGTATTTTAAAGAGAGTATAATAATTGATTATGCATTAGAAAAAGGCACACATTTAGAAAAACAAAAGAGTGGTATTGAACCATGGATTTTGTACAATGTATTGATACAGATTACAGAGAGTTAAAGTGAAAGTTTTGAACATTGTCTGATACTTACAAAAAACTGGTGAAAATTAGTAGTATAATCATCTCATATATTTTGAATGCATAATTTTATGCTCTTCCTTTATTCCTCTTTTTTCCTTTACTTCATCATCTGTTTTTTCCTTAAGATTAGTTCTTTCTGTTTTTTATATTTATTATACCTTTCAGGTTTTATTTATTCTTTCAGGTTCTTACACTAGGGAGACAATACAATGTCTACATATATGGGTGTGATTTATTTCACTTATGAGTATAGCTTCTAGTTGTATCCATTTACATATAAAGGGCACAAGTTTGTCTGTTTTTATAGCTGAATATTACTCCATTTTGTAAAAATATAACATCTTTTTTATTCCATTCTTCAGGTATGGCCCTTTCGGTCATTTCCAGTACTTGGCTATGACAAATTATGCTGCTATAACCAAGGTTGTACACATATCACTGAGGTATGATACTTCCAGTTCATTTGGAAAAATAACCAGAACCGGAATAGATGGTTGAATGGGACTTATAATTCTAGATATTTGAGGACTATGTACATTGATTGCCATAGTGGTTGTATGAGTCTTTATTCCTACCAGCATTGGAGAAGGGTTCCTCTTTATGATGAATTGAATTTTTATGATAGCCGTTCTTCTGGGATGAGATCATATCTGTCTGTCTGTCTGTGTGTCTTTCTGTCTGTCTGTCTCTCTTTGCTGTGCCTGATATTGAACTCAGGACCATGTGCTTGTTAGGCAAGTACTTATTCTACTGAGCTATCTCCCTGGCTTGATCATATCTCAATGTTGTTTTACTTTGCAGTTCTCAAATGACCTGTGCTGTGGAACGTTTTTTTCATGCATTTATTTATCATTTGTATTTCTTGCTCTGAGAAATGTGTATTTACCTCAGGGCTTTGAATTTTTGGATGGGGCTTTGAATTTTGGGGGCATGATTGTTTTTTTAGTTATATATATATATATATATATATATACATATATATATATATGTATATATATATGTATTTTGTCTGAGTGATTGTTACTTAAGATGACTTCACAACTTGTGGGTTGTTGTTTCATTAATTTTCATGGTTTCTTTTGTCATGCAGAAAGTTCTCAATAAGGTGAGACCATAATTATGATTCTTTAAGGTATTTCTTATACAGTTTGGTTTTTATTCATTAGCTCTTTGCCTAGAACTTTGTCTTCAAGATTTCCACTTTTTTTTTCTTCCTGTAGATTTAGTGTTTTTGTTTTAATATTTAGATCTTTACTGCATTTTGACTTCAGTGTATCATGATAGACCTGGATCTAGTTTCAGACTTTACCATGTGGAGAGCCAGTTTTTACAGCACCATTTGCTAAAAAGGCTTAGTTTAGCATATGGTCATAGGCCTAAATTTAGTTTTAGCATTTGTGCTGAGGAGATCAAGGTTTTCCAACATCTTTATTAAAGAGCCTATCTTTCTTCCAGTGAACATGTTTGGTCCTTTTGTCAAGGTATGGTGACTGAATGTGTTGGTATTTGTTTCTGAATATTCTAATCTGTTCCTTTTATCCTCAGGGTTTTTTTTTTTCCATATCCATTCAGATTTTATCACAGTAGTTTTGTAGTATAATTTCTTGTCAAGGATTGTAATGCCTCCTGCCTTGCTTTTGTTGGCCAAGATTGCCTATGCTGTTCTAGATTTTTTCTTGTTTCAAGTGAATTTTAGGAACTAGATCTGTGAGGTATGTTGCTGGTTTTTTGATAGAAGTTGTAATGAATCTGTGCAACAATATTCAAAATATAGCCATTTTTGCAGTGCTATTTCTCCCTATCCAGGAGTGAGGAATACCTTTCCCATTGCTGAAATCTTCTTTAATCTCTCTTTTCAGACTATTATAATTTTTATTGTATACTTTGTTTGCCACCTTTGTTAGATTAATTCCTAAGTATGCCTTTTTTTAGATGCTTTTGTGAATAGTATTGTATGTCTAATTTTTCTCTCTGTCAATGTGTTATTTGTGTGGAGGAATGATGTTGAATTATTGGGTGTTGACTATGTGTCCTACTATGGTACTAAAATTGTATATTAACTCTAGAAGCTTCTTGTTGGAATTTTTGTGTGTATGTGTATGTGTCTTACACACAGAGTATCATGTCATCTGTGAATAATGATAGCTTAACTTCTTCCTTACCTGTTCTTATTTCTTTTATTTCTCTCTCTTGTCTAATGGCTCTGGCTAATGTTTTCAGAACTATGTTGAGTATGAGTGGTAATAGTGGATATCCTTATACCTGATTGAGACTAAAATATTTTATTTATTTTCCATTAGAATGTGATTGACTGTTGTTTAGTCATAGTTGGCTTTTATGAGATTGAGATAGAGGTTGTCTATTCCAATATTAGGGTAGAGATCATCTATTCCAATAGTGGGCTTTGATCATTAAGGAGTGATAGACTACTTAGTCCAAAGCTTTCTCTGCATCTATTGAGATAATCATGAGGCTTTTTTTTTTTTTTTTGGTCTCCATTGATATAGTGGAGTACATTTATAGATTTGCATATATTGAAACACCCTTGCATCTCTGCAATGAATGCTATGAGATTGTGGTGTATAATCTTACTGGTTATTTTCTGCATTCTATTTGCTAGTACTTAATTGAGGATTTTGTACCTTTATTTATGAGAGAGATTGACCTGTAATTCTCTTCTTCCATTGAGTCTCTGATTTTGGTATCAGTATAATGCTTGCCTCTAGGAGTGAGTATTGCTTATTTTTCAATTTTACTGAAGAGTTTGGGAAGTATTGGGATTAGTCCTTCTCTAAATTTCTTGTTTAAATTTCTTGGGTGTAGTGGCACACACCTGTATTCCCATCTATTGGGAGACTGTAAACCAGTGGATCACTACAAATCTGATGTAGTAGTGAGACCTTGAACCCTTCCCTAAAAATACAAAAAAAAAAAAAAAAAAAAACTTTCTCAGGGGGCCAAGAAGATAGCTCAGTAGAATAAGTGCTTGCCTGAGAAGCACAAGGTCCTGAGTTCAATTTCTGGTTCCACCAAAAAAATAAATAAGTAAATTTCTTGTCCAATTCAGCAGTGAATACATGAGGACCTTGGCCTTCTTTTATTCATAAGTTTTTATTACATTTTAAATTTTATTTGCTAATATTGGATTATTCAGATTTTATAGTTTCTTGATTCGGACTTTATATTTGTACCTATCTTGAAATCTGTCCATTTCTTCTGTACTTGCATTGGGAGAGCAAAGATTTTCAAAGTATCTATTGATGATTTTCTGTGTTTCCACGGGATTTATTTTAACTTTACCCTTCTCATCATTTATTGTTTTAGTTTGAGGTCCATTTTCCTCTTTCTGATGAGGTTGGCTTGGGATTTTTAAATTTTATTTAATCTTTCTAGGAATCAGATCTTTGATTCCTTCTTTTATTGTTTTCTTTGTCTCAGTTGCATTAATTTCTTCTCTAAGTTTCTTAATTTCCTTATGCTTTGGGGCTTGGAATTGGATTGCTATTCTTGCTAGATGATTGATGTAAATTAGGTTGTTTATTTTCTCTCATTGTGTTTTCCTAATGTGTGAATTCACTGCAGTTTCCTCTGTAAACTACTTTCATTGTATTAGACAACTTCTGGTAAATTGTGTATGGATTTTTGTTGGCTTGTAGGTTTTGTATAACTGTTTGCTTAATTTCTTCTGTAACCCATTGGAGATGAATGTCTTTACTCAATCTGTCAAAGATGAGGCACAAAACCTTTAAAACCTAGCAGGCAACATACAAAATAGGTAGTTGGCTCCTCTTCCTGGTCCGTCTGGTACCCCATTTTGGGATAGTGGGCCCTTATCACCCTTCCTATTCAAGGTCCTTTTACTATGACATTTTGTTGCTTGTAACATTTTGTCTTTTTTATCTGTATTTAGGGCAAGGTCTTCTGGGTGTTCAGGGTCTTTTTTGTAACATTGCTTGTAACATTTTGTATTTTTTTTTCTGTATTTAAGGCAAGGTTTTCTGGGTGTTCAGGGTCTCACTGTGTAGATCTGACTTGTAGTGATTCTCCTGTTTACAGCCTCCAAGTGCTGGGATTACTACTAGTGTATGCTATCATGTGCAGTATAAAGCGCTGTCTCAGTGCACCCCAGGGGTGGGGCTGACACAGCATGCCAGGGATTGAACCCCAGCTGCTGTGCTGTGCCTAAGCACTTTAGTCCACTGAGCTATCAGGCCAGCCCACATCTTGTCCTTTTAACATTTTTTCAAGATTTCTTCAGTCCAAGATGTGAGCTTTGATGGCCAAGGATCTGTTTGTCCTGGCCAAGGCTCCTGGCCCTGGCTGCTTCCATATGGGGCTAACTCTTCCTTTCAACAACCACACTAGCCCCTGCTACAGTGCTCCTTGTTATCTGGAAGTCTTTGTCCCTTTTAAAAGCAAAGAGTCAGAAAAGATGGGTCTGAGCTCATGTAAAAATCTGTCAGGTCATCATGGCAGCCAGCCTGCATGGCATGAGGATCCTAAACCAAATATAAGTCATTCCTAGACTACCTCTGTCTTCTTCCCCCTGGTTAACCTCAACTGCCTCTTTTCTTTTTCACTATGCCTCAAGTCTCCCAGTCAGCACATATTAGAGTACCATACTGTCCATAAAATCTCCGCCTCCATCTAAACCTTATTAATTCTTCATACTGCCTCATTCTCCTAGAGTTTTTACTTTTCTTTGCAACCCTTCTGTGTTGAACAATAAACGCTTTCTTTAACTCTCCCATTTCTTATTTCTATCAAAGGATAGAACTATTAGAGCCTAGACCCACAGAGAATCATCAAGCCAGGTATTCTGATGTGAGAAGAAAATTTGATGGAGGTAGGAGCAAGTGGGAAGGCTATCTAGAGGACTAAGACAGCTCCAAACACAGGAGGGACAGATTTTATGGGGTTTGGGGGGAGGGTGTTTGTGGGCTGGAATAGCTGAGGGAGAGTTAGTCTAGGTAGCACCACGTGGTCTGTGGCGACTTTCAGTGTTTAAGGAAGGGACGGTCATATGGTCTTTGCCCTGGCTTGGGTCCAAGATACAAAATTGGGCAGAGTTGTTTTTATGGTTTGGTTCCAGCTTAGAACCAGTACGAAGTGAGCCTTGAAGTGAAGGTGAGAGTCATGACTTATCATTTTGGATTCTGTTTGATAGGAAAGAGGGAAACAAAGTTCCTGATGGCTGGCCATGGTAAGGGTTCAGAGTCTGGCATCAGGAGAATCAGCGGAGAGTGTAGAGTACTGTTCTCTTAGGTCCTGTTAGGCTAGAATCTTGTAAGAGTAGTGTGAGAAAAGCAGTTAAGTTAAAATTTTGGGTTGTTAATCTGGTGACAGTATTGCAGATGAGGGAAATTAAGTATGGGGCTCTCATGATCATAGTATCAAGCTATGCAAGGAGCCTTAGAAGAGGAGTGAGCTAAGAGAAGCCAGAGTTCCACATAATTTGTCCACCCCACCCTGGGGAGCCCAGTCTTCAGTAATATTTTGGTCTCCATGAGTTTTTGATCTTTTGGCTGATAATGCCCAATTGATTAGCAAATAACAACATTCTTCCCCCAGAAAGAGGCATGTTCACTCTTTTTCTGCTGTTATGAGATCTACGGCTTTTATGTTTTCCAGGGCCATGCAGGAGAGTTGTTGTAGTTGGCTGAATAATGTAGCAAAGGTATCACTCACATCATCAGCCAGTGTGTTGGCTAACTGGTACTGTAATCCCAAGGAGGTCCCAAGTTCTACAGCTCCTAGAGTTGCCCCTGGGAGAGCTCTGCTCACCAGGATGCCCACAGGGGTGCCCTGTTTAATCCTATGTGGTGTGAGTGTATTTTTAAGGAGGAAGGCATCTTGAAACTCTGAGTCAGTGTATATGCTGAAATTAGGGATCACAGTCACTGGCATGCACTGGAGGTGTAAGAGAAGGCAAAGACCAAGGTACCATACAGAAACAGCTGAGTATCTGTTTTGTGTTGCTTGTCTGGAAGTGTGTTGAATGAAGTGAGTTTGGAGCAAGGGAAGCCAGTGGAGTTTCCCTGGGAATATGTAAGGTTGTGAGAAGAGGGGAATTGTAAAAGAGTGATACCATTGACTAAAAGTTTTTGGGAAGGGTGGCAGGCATGTGTGTTGTTGGGTGTAGCTGGGATGGCCATGAGATCCGGCCTTAAAATGGACATGCACAGCCAACACTTGGTGAGGTTGCTGGTCTGGGCTAGGAGAGCTAAAACTGTCTGTGTTATATTGTGTATGTCTGGTGTTGTGGCAATGGCATGAAGAGTGTGCTTGGAAGCTGTGCATTTATTTTATAATTCTGGGAGGGGCAAGGGGGAGTGTTCTTTAAGTTCTTTTGAAACAGTATGGAATCCACAAGGAAAAGTGCCTGTTCTATCCAACCAGATAAAATATAGAGAGCTATCAATTCACCTATCATTTTATGGGTCATTGTGAGGGCCACTGGCTTACATTGTAGGGCATGGAAGATTTCACATTGGGGAGTGAGGGCCCTGATAGAGATAGAATCTTTGGGCCTTTTGTTGTTTGTGAAAACACTTGCCACCAGATAGGACAAAACTTGGCCAGATTTCAGAGGTTGAGCTGGGCTTTCTCTGCAAAAGTCACAGTATTTATTTTTTAAATGTAACACTTTTTACAGAGATATTTAATCTGCTTGGTATATGAGCCTTCCCAGTCAGGGCCACCACACTAATAGCAGGAAATAACTGGAGCATAAGCATCAAACTGGATGGTCATATGTTTTACACCTTTGAGGGGTATATCAGTAAACTTGAGTGACCATCTATCTGTATCTTTTATATGAAAGCACCAGTGAGGATTTGAAGCAAATCTTGGATTGGCCAATATAAGAAGATATCCATTGTGGGAAGACATTGACTAAGAATTTCATTCTGGGATAGGGGGAATAGGGCAGCATTTAAGGAGAAGCTTTGTTGGGGAAAAGGGCAGGTCGGACCAAATGTTATCTTTCAGTTAATCTCCTACTGATGGGGCTCTTTTGAGACTGGACAGGTGGATTCAAGTTGGTCTTCTAAACATCTTAGCAACAGTCGGTGTGCTCAGGACCATGGACCTGACTAGCATGGCTTGATGGTTGAAGGGGTGAGTTCCCTTACAAAGACATGATCTCCAAGCTGGACCTGTACAGGAGCTGAGCCATTAACTGGTTTTGGGAGGGTTTTGTCTGTGTGGGTACAGAGGAGGTGTGTGATTAAGCAAATGACTGGTAGGTAGTTGGTGAGAGGGCTAGGGTCTATTGGGCAAAGCCAGTAAAGGAGCAAAGGCTATTTGTACATAAGCTCAAAGAGGCTCAGTCCAGTGAACTGGTGGGGGTTAGCATGCAAATGGGTAAGGGCTGCCAGGAGGAGTGAGAGCCAGGACTGGTGAGCCTCTATGGGTAGTTTAGTGGGGTGAGTTTTGAGTAAGCCATTAGCTTGATCATCATTTCTGGAGGATTGTGGCCTATAGGGACTGTGTAAGGCTCATTGGATGTTGAAGGCCTGTGAGACCTCTTGGGTGACTTTGGAAATAAGGGCAGGCCCGTTGTCTCACTTAGTGGGTATCAGGAAGCTGAATCTAGGGATGATATAGAGGTCATTAGTTACATCAGCCATTTCCCTAGATGTGGGGAATGCCTTAATCCAGCCTGTGAATATGTCTATCTATGTGAGGACAAAGCAGAGCTTTTATGTCTGGGCATGTGAGTGAAGTTGATCTGCCATTCCTTCCCAGGAAGAGATCACCTGTATTGGTGGGGTGGGAAAGATAGGGGACCTGAGAAACTCTTCAGAGTTTGTGACCTTACAGGTGGAACATTGGGCAGAGATAGTCAGAAAGAAAGATGAAAGCCCTGGTTAGTAGATGATGGGTTCAAGGAGCTATATAAGAGGCTGCCAACCAGTGTGGATAGAATTGTGAAGATCAGTGAGGAGCTGTTTGGCTTATGTGTCAGGAAGACAATATTTTCCTTCAAGCAGGAGCCATCCCTGAGGACCAGGAATAGTCCTTTGTGTTATGATTTTGAAGTATTGAGATGGGGGGCTGTAAGGGGTCTGTGGACTGTGATGAAGAACTGAAGAGAGTCAAGTGTTTTGGGGGCCTGATTTGGTGGACACCAAGGCCATAGGCTGGTTTGTTTAGTCAGTTTGTCTGCTTTGTCATTTCCCTCAGTTACCTAATCATTGACACATTGGTGGCCTCAATAGTAGAGAACAGCAGCTTGGGACAGGAGGGAGGTAGCCTCAAGTAACTTGAGAATTAATTTGCCATTTTATGTGGAAGAGCCTTCGGCTGTTATGAATCCATGTTTGGATCAGATGGCTGCGTGTTCATGGATTATGTGATAGGCATACTTGGAGTCAGTGTATATGTTGACTGTAGATCCTGTCACTAGGGTGAAGGTGTGGGTGAGAGCTATTAGTTTGGCTTTTGGGGATGATGTTCCTGGGGGCAGAACATTGATGTTAACAACCTGGGAAAGGTGGCATATAGCATATCCTGCTCAAGAACACTCTTGGGTGTTTGTTAAGCTCCCATATAGGAACCAAGTGTATTGAGGTTCAAGGAAAGGTTGGTTATGAGCTGTGGTTGACCTAGGAATGAGGTCCTCTAAGGCCTCAAGAATGGGAAGGTGAAGAGTCCATGGACAGTAGGAGTGAGGCAAGGTTGAGAGTTGGACATGACTTAAGAGAGATGAGGGGGTCTTCAATAAATGTCAAGTGGGAAAACTGTAAACAAGAAGGTAAGAGGAAGTGTAGGGATTTGTGAGAGTGTAAGTCAAGTAAGTGTTGTGGGAAATACACTATGAGGTGGCCCTGGAGGATGAGATTTTGGGCCTCTTGAACCAGAACTGCTGTGCCATGAGGGTGCAGATGCAAAGGAACAATCCTCTGGCTGTTAAGTCTAGCTTTTTGGAGAAGTAAGCCACTGCGATGAGATCTGGGCCCCATCACTGTCCCAGGACACTGATTGCTATTCTTTGTTTTTCAGTAGTATAAATTGAAAGGGCTGTAAGGGGTCTGGGAGCGCTAGAGTCAGTGCCTAGACAAGAGCATCTCTCATGTTGCAAGTCCAGAGGACTACCCCTGGGTTGCTGGGGGTGCTCTTTTGACTGTTCTTGGATTTTCTCATAGAGAGGTCATGCCAAAAGGGTGAACCTTGGGACCCAGAGACAAAAGTATCCCATGAAATCCAGTATTTGTTTTTGTGGTGGGGGAGTTAGAGAGCAGTGGGCCTCTCTGTGATTGAGAGTGAGGTCCCTGGTGTGTGGGGTGAGCTGGAACCCCAAATTTTGCACATTGAAAAGGGACAGTTGAGCCTTAGATCTAGAGATCCAGTATTCCTTTTGATCCAGGAATTTAAGTAAAAGCACTGTGCATTGGTGGGAGAGTATGAAGGCGGGAGTACAGAGTAAGAGTTCATCCATGTACTGGAGCAGGTGGCTGAGCCACATGTCCAGGGTGGCAATATCAGTCAAGGGAGCCTGACCAAAATAGTGGGGACTATTCTGGAAACCATAGGGTAGAAATGTCCATGTTAGTTGGGAAGTGGTGTGAGGTGAAAGCAAAGAGGTGGGTAAGAGGAAGGATGAAGGGGAATGGTGAAGAAGGCATCATTTAAGTCCGGGACAGAGAAGTGCATAGTACTGGGAGGGATGTGACTGAGAAGTGTGTAAGGGTTAGGAAGTATGTGAGTGACCATTCAAATGGCAGTTGATGAGGCAGAGGTCTTGGCCAAGATTGTAAGAGCCATTGGACTTGAGTTCCGGCAGGATGGGGGTATCGTCTGGTGAATCTATGGGGATAAGGAGTTTTTGTTGGAGGAGCCTATCAAAATAGGTTTGATGCTTAGGCAGTGTTTTTACAAGATGGAGAATTAGGATCAGTGGGGAAAAATAACAGAGTTTTTGGAATCACAGCCACTGAGGAGTAGTGTAGAGCCACTGTGGGATGGGAAGTGTCCTAGATCTTAGGGGTGACTTGGTCTAATGGGAAGTCTAAGGAGGTGAAATTTGGTGAGCTCAAGGGAAGCAGGGCCATGAGAAGTGAAAGGGTGAGGGGTTTCGGAAAGGAAAGGGCTGACCTGTAATTTAATAGAGAGCATCATTCTCCAGGAGGGGAAATGGTAGCTCGGTGTGACTAGAAAAGAATGAGTAAAAGGTTTGTATCTTATATAGCAGGGTAGACTATCCTGGAAATATATATCATTCCAAATTTTGAGTTATCTTTGCTACCAATGCGTCCTTTTCTCCCAAATTCTCCAGGGTAGATCATATGTAGGACTGACTTCTCAGCAGGACTCCAAAAACTTCTGCTTCTCAGGGAATGCCTTGTGCTAACCTGAGTAGGTGCATATAAGTACCAGTGGTTGTCTGTAGTACTCATTGCTTTACTTTAGTGTTTTAAAAGGGTGCTGCTTTAGATGGTCAGATCACCAACAGGGCTTAGGCCCCTGGACTGCATTATTTTGAGTTTAGCTTTGTCATCATTGGCAAGCACTAGAGCAGATGCTGATGAGGCATGAGGTGTCTTGGCTACTTTCCTCTAAATTGTGGTGTTTCTTCACCCATGCAGAGGCATCTTTGTGGGATGATAGTGTGTCTCTGGGAGTGTTCACTAGGCCTGCTTTCATTAGTGGCTTGGTATTCTCAGAGGAATACCCATAAGACATTTTAACCATGTGGTAATTTTGCTCCACAATGCTCTAATTAACAGCTGTAAAATTGCATTTACAATTTTATCTGAGTTATTATTCTGGAAGGTCTTCAGACAACAGGAAGCAGAAGGTGTTTTCATTTTGAGAGTACTTTAGTTCTTAAAATTTGGTTTATTGTGCATACCATCCCTGTGGAAGAACTTTGGCCCAAACAAATTCATCAAAGGTGACCACACTGTATGCGACCCATTCCACTCATTTCCTAACAGATATTCTGTGCTTTGTCAGGGGCCCTCTTCAAGTGTGGTCAGCCGAGAATGAATCATCACTTTGTATCAGGAATGATCTGGTGATTCCAGTTTGGTGGGCAGGTGTGTGGCAAGACTGAGTGTATTGCCAAAAGTGTCAGGTAAAGATTTGTGTGTAAGATTCCTTGGTGTTGGGTGACCTGCTGTTGGAGATCCACCATTGTTCCCCATTACTCAGAAGTTCCAGTGCAGCCTGTGTGGCACAGGGCAGTTAGGCTGAAGATGAGCATGCCAGTTTTTTCATCAGAAAGACAGTGGCTATTAGAGTGCAGAGGAAAGGATGGAAGGCAGCCCTTAGTGACTCTATCCAAGGACTTGCAAAGGTAGGGCACTGGTCATTGCAGGGGGCCAACAGTCAGAGTAAGTCTCTTTGAAGATACATGTTCTCATTTTGAAAAGAGGCAAGTTCAGTTTATTCCAGCTGTACTTCCCATGGTTGGGACTGTAGTGAAAGCCTTTTCAATGTTATAGAATGCTTGTCTTATTCTCACTTCCAGTCATATGTGTCAGAGTCTTTTCTAGACATGGCATCACATAGAGTTCCTGTTTTTTGTGAATGTAAGGCAGATTCTGTAGCAGCTAGTGACTCCAAAGAACTTTCATGATTGGGACCAGAGTAGAACAGAAGAACTGATTTCCTTTTAGACTGAGGGAACATTGTCCATGATTACAAATTTTGCAACAGATATTTTGTGTCTAATAAGCAGGATTTTGTTTTCAGCAACTACAAAGTGCAGCTGCTGAATAGTCTCCAGATTAAGGTAAACAACCCCTGAGAAATTAATCCAGGACAGTTGACTTTTGCATCTTGAACTAGAGCCTTTTCATTTAATGTCAGAGAACAGCGGGCTAGAGAGCAAACTCACGAAGTTGAGGAAGCATGATTAAAACCAGGCAAATGAATTAGGTGACATCTGGAGGAAGCCGGCTCAGAGGTGTGTATGGGTTGGGAACAGCGGAGTGCAAAGACATAGTTTAAGACCTCGGGGCTAGGCAATAGATGGGAATTCTAAGCACCTTCCTGGAAAGGGCAGAGACACAGAATTGATCCCCAGCGTATATGCCATGCTGACCCCTTCCTAGCCAGCCACTGAGACCTAGCATCTTGGTGCATGCCTGTAATCCCAGTTTTAGGAGGCTGAAACAATAGGATCACTGAGTCTGAGCTGCAGTTGAGACTCTGTACCAAATAAATTTTTTAAAAAGTTATCTTTTACTGCTTGGTAATCCTTTGAAATTTCTTCTAGTGGAGGAGTGTTTCAAGTTGATTGACATTCTCTGAGCTTCCAAAACTGCTTTAGGGTGCTATTGTGTGACTGTTGCTGCTTCCCATGATATTGGCACTGTTTGGCAGCAATGGGAACCACACTGGAGTAGAGTCCAGGTCCTGTCCATGCATGGTTGATGGCCTTTCCCCTGGGTTGGGTTTGGCCCCCACCTCTGAGAAGTTTTTGGAATTTCAGGATTGTGGTTGTCTGTCTCAAGCTGATGCAGTTGTCATTCCTCCTCTCAGGATATAGTCAGAGATAGGACTTGCTTGCTGATGGTTGCACTTAACTGGGAGAGGCCATTTTTCCCCAGGAGCAGTATGGGGCAACCTGGCATGTACAGAAATTCAGCTTTGGTGAGCTGGCCTCCCAGAGTATAAGTTGATTCCTGTCGGAAGGGGCAAGAGGCAAAAGTCCAGGTTACACTAGTGATTGTATTTTGCTTTTTTGACTGAGGACCAGAAGGTTGGTTATATTCCGGGAAAGTTGTATATTCTCTACCAATATGGACATGCACTCTGGAACCCCAGGCATGCAGGTAAAGAACAAGAGACCCTGTTATGACCTAGGTAGAGCTGCTTCACATATAAAAGTGTTATGACTTAATCCAGTTTGAAGCTTTTTGTTAGGTATATGTTACAGGGTCCCACTACACAAATCAGACTCTTATTGAGTCTCCTGTTTTCTGACTCCCTTGCACTAGGAATAAAGAAGTGTGCCACCATGTCCTGTCTGTGTGAGTGGCTCAGCATGCCTGGGGTGGGGCCTGCACAGCATGCAGTGTGTGGGATCAAACATCGCTCCCTGCATTTACTTAAGGAGGTGCTTAGTCCTATGAGTTATCTCAATGGCCCTTTTCAAACTTTTTAGTGTTCTTATCTTTAAATAAATATGGGCATTTACTTTTCTAGAGACCATAGCCCTTACATCTTTGTATTGATCTCTGGCCAGAGGGTATGATCACCTAACTGACTGGATTTTTTTTTTCAGACTTCTGGTTGTTTTTTGTGCAATGAAGGGCCTCTTCATAGAATCTTCATAGAGTCAGTCTGAAGGAGGTTATCAGGCATGTTGGTAAAACTACTAACTTTTGCCTTACTGATGGGCTCTTGACCCTTTTTCAGTATTATGAAGAAGAACTTGACTGTTTTTTTCTTTTCTTTTTTTTTTTTTTTTTTTTTTTTTTTTTTTTTTTTTTTTTTTTTTTTTTTTTTGCTTCTGGGAAGGGCAAACTTTGGGAACATACTTGGTCACCTGCTTATTAGGGCTGACTATCCAATTATTCTTTGGAATAATTGGACAGGAAAGGAAAAATTCCAGGATGGAAATTGTGTCCACATTCAGGTTATGTGTCTGGGTTGACACAGAAGGACTACTGGCTGGAATCTGTTCAGTTAGCTGGACACACCCCTCATCGGATCTTTATCATCTTATGCAAAGGTTGAATTCCCAGATGTTTGTTCACTCAGGATTACATTGGCTTCATTGAAATGTGTAGCCACCTGAAATGCCTTTTTCATGACTTCTGAGTGTGCTGTGAAAGTCCTTAAGTTTCGGCCAATTAGATCCCATTTCTTACTTCCTAAGCATGTGTGTGTTATACCTTGGAAGGTAGCCACAACAGCCAAAGTGTGCAGGCCACTGAGAGTGAGATTGTTTAGGTCCTCAGCTGGATGCTTTCCTCATGGACCATGTGAACTAAAGGGAAGCTTGTAACTCCAGTGTCCATCTTAACATGAATCCACAGAATTGCATGTTTTTGGCTTACTGAAAACAAGGACAAGTGAATGGATTTCTCTGTACATTTTTTTTTCTGTATTTTAGGGAAGGGTCCACAGGGTGTTCAAGGTCTCACTACTAGATTGGACTCACAGTGCTCTGCCTGTTTACAGCCTCCCAAGAGCTGCGATTATAGGCATGTGTCACCTATAATTACTGTCTTCAGTCACCCTAGGGCTGAGGTCAGCACAGCAGGCCAGGAGATCAAACCCCAGCACCTGCAGGCACTTTAAGCTGCTGAACTGTTTGGTCAGCCCACAGTGTATTACATGGATGCATGCAATCACTTAACATGCATTCAGTGGTTAAATATTTTAACGCTTTCCTTTGGAATGGCCCTGACTGAGGAGAAGTGAACAGGCTCTCCTCCTGCTGAATCTGAGCTAAACAGAGGGACAGAGTCATTGAAGTGCCCCCAGGGGACTTACATTATCAAATGGACAGAAAAGACATTGTCCTTTCCAGAACTTGGGACTGGAAGGCTAGTGACATCACGCAGGTGCTTCTGGTACAAGTCTCCAAGGGGAATCTGAGAAAATCTTAAGGGCGTTCTGTCCTGCCAGAGAACCTGGAGAGAGGTTCCAGCATACAAGGTAAGCCCTACCTAGTGGTTTATTGCCAGGATCGCCATCCTTGGTTCAGAGAATCACAGTGTTGCAGCAAAACTAGAACCAAGAAAGGAGGAACACATGAGGAGGTTTGAAAGCAGTGATCAGCTTTATTTACGCACTTCATTTACACTGCTGAACCTAACCTGGATCACTCCCAAAAAGGTCAGGTTTCAAAGACTCAGGGAGGGAAGTTTGTCTGGGCTTGCAGAGGGAATTACAGCGCTAGAATGGCTTATCCATATGGGGTTAGTTCTTACCATGTGAATCATGGTGATGAGCTGTTTCTGGGAAACAGAAGTGACAGCATCTTTGACGAGAACTGAAATAATTTGGAAGACACCATGCAACTCATAGAGACTGAACTATAATGAAGTGGTTCGGGGACATCTTCTCTGTTCCATGAGTTGTGTCATGTTTGAATCCTAAACAGCAAACAGTGTGTGCTGCTGCCTTGGGGTTAGGATATGTACAGATTTAATCCTTTCTCTGAATTGTATTTCAGGGACACCTTGCTGAATTTCTTTGGCTAGAGCTCTAGAAGTATTTGAAACCTATTCCTGAGTATTAGCAAATGGGAAAGGATTTAAAGTATCCTGATAATGGGGCTTTAAGCTGAAAGAGTATTCCATCGGTTGTGATAGGAATTTGTGAAGGACTCTGTTGGTTTGCTGCTTGACAGCAGGACCTTAAACACATACTTCTGAGAGAGCACATCAAAAATGTTGCTTATGGCATGAATCCATGTATGATCGAGGTGCATGGAGGCACACACAGAGATGCTAGTGGTTGGGGCCGGGAAGCCATCAAAGGCTTTTCTCTTGTAATGACAATCCAGTGAGTCCTGGGCATACTGAATGGCACTGGCTTTTAATTTTAAGTGATGGATTTTTATGGAGAACTCAATCTAAATAACTTTCATAAAACCTAAATTGCTAACCTAACCATAGCATGGGTCATTTTTCCTTACCCAGATGGCCCAATGCCACACAATTTGTACCTAACCTGTAACGCACAAACCTGAACTCCACACTCCATCTGAGTTTTTCTTTACCTGTTGTCCCACAGACCTCTGCAGAAGTTGGTTAAGAAGACTGGGACTTGGCTCATGGGCTGTAGGATAGTGTCAGTGTTTGCATTCTTGTCTCAAAGCAAACATGTGAAACCTGGTTCCTGTTGGACATAATTCTAAGGAGTGCATTCTGAGAATGCGATCCATGCCCAGATTTCACCTGTGACCTCTGGAAGCAGTGCCAAGAAAGTTAGGTCAGCTGTGTGTTTGCAATCAGGAAGTCTACAAGACTCTCAGAGGTTTCTAGGGCCTATACTGAGGCCTTCTTACCTTTGCATGCAGGAAAATCTCAGAACATTGCACAGATTGGCCTGCAAGGGAAAATAATTGGAGGTTAGTTGAAGTCTGCTCCTCTGCTGCCCTGGGTCATGTGTATGGTAGGGGTGTGCTTCATATTATGGGCCTTGTTCCTGGGGGCCTTTGTACTGGTGATACTCACTTCACCGGGCATGACAGGAAATGATGCCCTTAGACTACTGAACTGCAGTCAGTCCCTGGTAGCTTTACCTTGTAATGCTCTGTAGACAGGTTTCTCAGCATTTGTTTAGGTGACCTGAGTATGTAGGAGATAGGGATGCTTGATCTCTCGCATGACAGGAATCCTCTTGCCATGTGAAGGACTTTACCCCACCATAGACCTTACCAAAATGCTATGTGTCTTACTCTGACCCAAGACTTATGGTATCTTTATTGTTATTATCTTTATTTATTTATTTTTATTTTATTTTATTGAAGAACAAATAGCAATGAGACAGTTTAAAATCAAGTTAGCAGGGCAGATTCAGTAATTAATACATATTGTATTATTATTATTATTGTTGTTGTTGTTGTTGTTGTAATGGTTTTCTGTCATACAAGGTGCATTCTTGATATCTACTTACAAGCACCATTAGAGCAGATGTCTCTAATCAATGAAGTAAGAGAATATAGCTGTATATTTATCTTATTTTTTAAAGCTGAATAGTACAGGTTCAATAATTAATACTTTCTGCCTTGTTATCTTCCTAGTGGTTGTCCATAGCACAAGAAACTGACAGAATATCCTGTCCAAACACTATTAGTGCAAATATTGCTTCTCACAGAATTATACATAATAATGCATAGTTATCTTAACTATACTGTTTATACACAGAATGGTTCTTCCCTTGTATCCCCATTTTTTTGTTTAGTCCTGTCAAGGCTCTCACAGAGAGCAAAGTGGTCAAGCAATGGCTGTGACTTATCCACATGGCTGACACTGACAAAGATCTACAGAATGAGGTACAGGGGTACAGGATAAACCCTGAGGGAACTTGACTGACCTCATCAGATACAAAAGCTACATTTTTGTTATATAGGTCTTGCTTTATCTTGGTCTTTTTTTTTATTTTATTGAACAACAAATGTCAATCAGACAGTTTCAAGACACCTTAACAATACAGATTCGATAAATTAATACATTGCAAACTGTTTTCATAATGTTTTGGTATTGTACAAGGTGCATACATGATATTATATTTACAGATATTATTTTAGCAGATATCTCTTATCAGTGAATTAAGTGTAGCTGCTTACTTATCTTATTTTTTATACCTGAATTATATCAAAAATTCAATAATTATTTTCCTAGTGGATGACCGTAGTACTAGAAGCTGACATAATATCCTGTCCAACCACCATTAGTGCAGATCTTGCCTCTCATAGAATTATGTAGAAGCACAGCGTTATCTATCCCAACTGTACTGTCTATACACACACA
>PVKA01011556.1:0-53034 GCA_004027165.1 Ctenomys sociabilis | reverse complement strand
CTTTGTTTGATCCACACTTCTGAGGAGGAAAATCCAGTAGAAAAATAAATCAGAAACATAAAAGAAGAAAAAGAAAAAATAACTGTTAAAATAAAACAGTACAAAAGCAAGCAATAGAAAAGAGAAAGGCTTTATCAAACAGGCCCATCTCAGTTATCCTTCTCTCCTTGTGGGGACAAATACCTGACACTCAAAGTAAAGGAAGGAAAGGTTTATTTAGCTCACAGTTACACAGTTACTGGAGGGTTCAGTCCATACTCGACTGGCTCCAAGGCAGAGTGGCACATGGTAGAGAACAACCTTGCACTTGGTGAACAGCAAGAGCACAAGGGAGAGGTAGCAGAGCTCAAGCGGCTTCTCTCCCCACCTTACATTGTAATGCAAATTACCTGCCCCAGGGCAGGGGCAGCAGCCACACCCACAATAATCAATCACAAATTCCTGAAGCCACCCCAAGACTGCACGAAGCTTTGAGGGAGGGCGCCTATACACAAACTACAACAAGAACAAAAAGACAACAGATTTATTCCCCAAATTAACATTATTTATACAACTGAATGTAGATAAAGGTTAAATTAAAAGATAAATATTTTTTTCTGAATGAATTTTCAAAATCTGATTACACTATTTAAAAGAGAAACAACTAAAGTCTAAGATAACAGAATGGCAGAAAGTGTGGAAGTGGAAAACATATATTAAGAAATTATTGCCCAAAAATAACTTTCGTAGTTATATTAAAAATGCATAGGTCAGATTTTAGGCTAAAACCATGGAGGAGGTGACTAAATTCAACAGTTAAATTAAACAGAAAAGATACCAGTTAAATTTTTCATGCAGTTAATATAACCTCAAAGTTCAGAAAGTAAAAACTGGTCCATTTGTTGACTTATAATTGAAAAAAATATCCAAGAATTGATTATATTATCTGGCAGAAAGGTAACTAAGAGGGGCTGGCGAGGTAGCTCAGTGGACTAATGCACCTGTTTAGGCAAGGTTAGCCAAGCATTGGGACAGTGGTTTGATCGGTACTGCATCCTGTGCGAACCCTGTCCCGGGGGGGCCGGGGGGAGGCTGGGCTGGCCAGAGTTTGGGAGTAGTGGTGCATGCCTGTGACCCCAGCACTAGGGAGGCTAAAAGCACGAGGTTCACCATGAGTCTGAGGTGCATAGAGAGACCCTGCGACAACCAAATACATTTTAAGAAAAGGTAAATAAGAGATAAAATTGAATATAAGAATCTAAAAAAAATATTTTCCTTAACTTTAAATGAAGGTAACTCTTTTAAAGCTTTTCTTTTTTTTTTTTTTTTTTGGCAGAACCGGGAATTGAACTCAGGCCCTTCCGCTTACCAGTGAAGTGCTTATTCCACTGAGCCATTTCCCTGCTCCCTTTTAAAGCTTTTAGAGTACACAATAGCATTAAAACAGGAAAATTACAAGTGATACAGAATTTAACTTAACAAAATAATGAATTTAACAGTATTTGTTGTAATGCATAGTGCTGTCTTCCAACTAGTTGTTCATACCAGATATAGACATGAAATTTTGAAAAAAAGAAAAAAATGAGAGAAATATTTAACAAATTAAGAGAAAAAGGAAAAACAATTGAAAAAAGGAGATAAACCAAATTAATCATTATCTGTTCTTTTCTACAAACCAGCAGAAATCCGTAGTACAGTTGTCCAAATCATCCTGCTTAGGTACATAGATATATCTCTTTCCCCATTCCCTCTCCTGTCCTCCTCAATGCATTAACTACTTCCTTTGAATAGGCTCATTACCTTTTCCCCATATCTGTTGTACCCTTCAAATTTTATTTTCTCTTTCAGGTTCTCACTCTTAAGTGAAATAAATCAGATCTGCATGTGCAAACATCATATTATCTCCTTAGTGCAAGGAACTAAAAATTACCAATTATTAGGAAACTAAATCTCCTATGAGCTGAAAAACAAAATTAAAATGGTAGTAACTTATTTGAGCCAGGTGATAGATTGATTATACACAGACAATATGTGATGGAACCATGCTTGTACTTACGGGAAAAGTTAGGCTTTCAAATCCTTCCATAAGAAAATTAAAAAAGGTTGAAAAAATATAACAAAATAAACATCTACCATAAAAGTTAGAAAAGGAATCATAGAAAACCCAAGTAGTATAGAATAAAGGATGTAAGAGATAACAGAAATTAGTGATGTAGACAAAATTACAAAGATGAACAAAACTAAGAGACATTTCCCTGAGAATGTCATTAAGGGAAAATGAACAAACACTTGGCACTTGTAACATGTATCACTCAGGATTCAGTTGGAAGGCAGAAATCACACCACTCATCCAAAATTTTACTGTGAGAGATAATTTGCTAGTAGCATGGATGTTTCACTAAGGGAAGTGACAGAACCCCAGATTGGGCCTTTGTACCCGCTAAAGCAGCAGCAAATCCAGGGGCAGCATGGCACTGAGAAGAACCCAGAAAGGAAGACACTTGGCAGAAGTCCCCATGATGCTGAGCAGGCTCAGATCTCGTGCAGAGGCGACGGCGGCAGCCCACAGTGTGTCACAGGAATCTCCTGAGGTGCCACAGGCCAGGGCTGGCAAATGAGAAGCCATCTGCTGGGGCCTGTGAGACTCACTAGAATCTGCCTGCCAGGTGCTGTGGAAGTCCCAGAATGCCATTCATTGAGGCACCGCTGAAAGCACTGAAGATCAGTGTCACCAGGTGTTCCTAGAGCTGCTGGCAGCTGCAGACCACAGCAGGAAGAAGGCAGAACACACTGGTGCCCGGAAGAGAGCCCTTCCTGCGGTTTCCTTGCAGTGCTCTCTGCTGATGCTGACAGAGCTTAACACGGTGCTCGCGGGCCAAGGAGAAACACCTATAAGGTGCACTCTTGGAGCATGAGGCAGGACAGGAAAGTAAGAGAGACAGTAAACTGATTACTGGCACATGCAGGGTGTTATATGATAATAAGATGAAAGCATTTGCAGCTGCCTGCATCTTTCAAGTACAATGTAACTTGAAAGAAACAAATCAGAGAATGCATGCGATTTTCTTATATAAAGTTCAAAGGCATTGGTTATTGTCATATCTCAGCATGGGAAGAAAGACACAGAGGTGCATTATGTGCATCACGTAGAGCTTGGTCAGGGGAGTGAAATTCTCTTTATATGGATGCTGTTGTGCATTTTATAATAATTTGTTAAATCTTGCATTTATGTTTAGTAATAATAGTAATGTAGTTACACTAGCTTCCTATTGCTTGTTTAGATAGTCTTCCTCCTTTCCCTACTTTCAACCATCCTGATGACTGTGTGTTACAGCTTTTTTCTGAAAATGTAAGAAATTTACCAAGGCAATGACATGAACCGAGTGTCAAAAAAAGAGTATTTTCTAGGAAAATGACTTTCTCTTTCTGAGATGCTATAGTGCCGATAAACTTCAAGTCACTTACATTATTAACAAAACGGAATTCGGAGGGGTAGAACATTAACACGGTCATTGATTCTTGGCCTATTCATTGATATTTTCCACTGCCCTATGGTATTTTACCTGTCACATATTTTCAAGGTATGCTTCGTAAAATTAGCTGCAGTCCAAATGAGGAAGAAGTGTTGACTTTATATAGCCTTATACATAACTTGAACACTTAAAAGTTGTAGATAAACCTGCAATAAAGGTTCAGGCTATTTTAATCACTTTTATTTTTAGGACTTTAGTCAAAGAACAGGAAATGTATAGAAGTTGTCTGGCTAAACTAGTAATTCTGGAGTGAGTGTTGTTTTGCACTCATGTTGTCATTCCCTCCATAGTTAACAAGCTTATATGGGGAAAAAATGGTGTTTCCTTGCTTTCTGCCTAAGGAAAGCATGATGACTACATTCCTTCAAGACCTTTCCCCATCTTTAGCCTGAGAAGTGGTTCCAATTTTTAGATGCCTAGTTCTATTGAAATGAATATGTTCCTTTTATACCTCCCTGAAACACATTGTACTGACTATGGTTCTGACTTGGCCTAAGATTTCCTAGCTCCCTCTAGTGTATTTTGCAGCAGTATATTCAAATAGGTTCTTCATCTTAAAATTGTCAAAAAAAATTGATAGCTAATTTGAACTCTATGATGACTATTTTCTTATTAAGACTAGAGCTCTAGGCACTGAAACAGCTTCAGTTTAGTTGCACCCTGGGAATGAGGTATTATCCTTAAGGGTTTCTGTTGTTGTCCTGTTTGTCTTGATTTGATGTCTTCTTTTTGGCAGATCCTAACTGCGTGTGACAGCACCTTCTCCTGCAGCCCTGAACGTCCTGTAAGATCCAGTAAAAGGCCTTAGAAAATACTCTGGCTGGCTCTCAGGATCATCTGACCACACAGCAAGGGCCAGCCTTTGGTCATCTACTCTACTGTATGTATATAAAACATATAATAATTTCAACGATGAGAAAGAATCAAAGAGGTTACTTTCCAAAAGAACAGCAGGGTTGATCTCCGCATGTTCCATCATGGAAGCGCACTAAGTAAACATCCATTACTTCATCCCTAGAAAGTAACAACCCAATTTACTGTACCAGACACCTAAAAGACACTGCCTCACTTACCATGTCCAGCTACATAATGTGAGCCCCTCTTTTCCTGATAGGTGGTGACGTGAGAAGATTGTCATGTGGCTCTGGGACAATAACTGAACGATGCTAGCATCAAACAAAAGCAACTGCTAGATTTTTTGATTCATCATAAATAACTGCCAGGTGCAGGCAACCTTGTCCCCTTGATACTGTAAGTTCTTCCATGTAGCAGTAAATATTGTGAGAGACCATGTCATTAGCCTCATTATTTAATGTATGGAGCTCCAAATCAGAACAGAGATGCTTTCCTGGCCCCGACTATGTTCAGGGATTCTTGGCAATGGGTATGGACTGAAAGGAGCTTACCTACATCTGCTATCCATTGACTTTTCTCCCTGTAATTGCTTCTACTAAGAATTCAAACATGACTAAGGGTAACAAATAAAACTTGTGGCCAGGAGGTAGCTCTGCATTTGTTTGGCAAAGGTTAGGCACACTGAGTGACTAACTAAAAGAAAACAACCCAAGTGTGCAGATCAAAAAGATTTAAATGCATTTGTTACAGCGTGTACTCTAAGGTCTCCTGGTAGAGCAATTACTGGGTAGGGGTGCATGCCACAGGGATATTTTGTGTATATGATGAATAAGGGAAATGTCACCATACTCTTCTTGGACTAGTGCCCAATATGCATTCTCTGTATTTAACAGATTCTCAGTGGGCATGGCAGAGTTGAGATGTCTCAGCCATCATGTTCCAGGGAAGCATCACCTAGAGGTTTGGAACAAAACTGAGAGCAGGCTCATTTGAAATCAACGGGGTACAAGGGAAGCGGAGCAGCATCACTCTCAGCAGCACGCTACTCATTACATGACCTACATTTAGACAGCAGCATGCTGCTGAAGTCGAGCCATAAAGGGATGCCTGAAGGAATGCAGAACAGGAGGTGGTGGGGAGTGGGGAAAGAGATGAACGCATGGTGTCTGGATTCAACTAAATTCACATTCTCTGAATGCTCATGAATACAGGGCAGAGTGAAGAAGATAGAACAAAGTTACAAGTCACCTTCGCAGGTCATGAGTCATGGGGTCAGGGGCATGGCTGTCCTATAGGAGTGTCACTTCTATCCCTGAGGCCATCTGTAGCACCCTGAATCCTTGTGGCATTTGTCACACAGGAGATGCCGCCACAAAGACAGGCATGCAGGGAGAACGAGGGAAATGAGCCAGAGAGCGGGCTGTCTGCTGTTCATGAGCTGTCCTTGTCTTGAACTGATCAAATCACTTGGTGGTCAACTTGGAGAGCCTCTCATCTTGGAAAATATCCTGAGTTCCTTCAGAGCATGGTCCTGAAACTTAATCTTGCATCACAATATTTACAAGATTTGTAAAAAGTGTGGATTTATGGATATGTGCTTCAAGTTTCTGATTGAGTATGTCTGGGGCAGGACTTGAGCATTACTACAGGTCTGGACAATAAAGTTTGCAAACCATCACTTTATGACATGCTGGGAAGTGTTCACATGTAACTTTGACTCAGTAGAGCTGCTTTGTTTTTCTTTGCTTATTCTTGTCTTAGCTCCCAAAACTATTGATTTCATGAAGAGGCTAAATAGGACAAAGTAAACAGAAAATAAACACCAATGTTTAATAATTCCTTGGAGTAGGATACCTGGCAAGTTTGCCTGCCATACGTTTTGCTTTCCAGTCTCATTTGTCCATTGGGAATACAGACTCGGATCTCCCACTTGTCTCTCCTCTCTGTTGTCACTGGCTCCTTCTCCTTCTAATTCAGATGGCAGGACCAGGGTATAAAAGCCTTTCGCTGTTGTGTCAAGCCCTTGACACTCCCCCGTAGCGCTGTAGGCTGCTGTACCACCAGGGCAGCAAGGCAAATTCAAAGTGAATGACTGGCGAAGATTATACGTGTCTCCCGAGACTCTGATGCCTTTTTTGCACAACCAGCTTAATTAAGAATCCTTGGCAATATATTAACCACAAGCTTATGGATCTCAATATGCCAATCAAACATAATGAGATAAATGCAAATGTCAAAGCACAGACTCTTTGCCTAGGAATATCAAAGGCTTAAAGCTGTATCCTCAGTCAGTTGTCAGAAAGCAATGGGAATAGATGGGTCTAGGGAGGACAAGATTTGCCTACTGCAAGTTTTGCAATTTAAAAAAATCGTGGGATGACCTCCAGGACTGAGCTATCCCATTAGGGATATGCAAATAAGGCTCAAAGTCTTTGGTCTGCATACTAGCACTAAAACAGTAGTAGCAGTAGCATCCCAAGACATTGGCCTACTTCTAGAGAAAAGGGCTGGAAGTCAGGAGCCAAAAATCATAATCCATACCCCACATCATTTTTAATATCTAGAGAAATAAGAAATATAATAGACATTTGTTTCATAATATTGCATAGGAGAAAAGAATGTACTTGACTTGTAAGTTCATCTTCACAATAAATAGGTTAAAAAGTGTTCAAATGAAAAACTCATCAACTTGGTGTTTCATAGCTAAATTTGGTTTTGTTTTGTTTTGTTTTTTTTTTTTTTTTTTTTTTGCGGAACTGGGGATTGAACTCAGACCCTTGTGCTTGCCAGAGAAGCACTTATTCCACTGAGCCATCTCCCCAGCCATCATAGCTAAATTTGTTTTCTTCTTCCCTCCCCCTCCCTGTCCTCCTCTCCCCACCCCTCTCTTTCTTTTCTTTTCCTGAACATCTCTCCTCCTCCCAACTGTTCCTCCTTCCCCCTTCTCTTCCTCTTTTTCTCCTTTTTCTTTTCTCACTCCCTCTGCCTCACTGGGGGTTGAGTACAAAGCCTGAATATTAAGCTACATCTCCAGACCTTTTAAATTATTTTTTATTTTGAAACAGAGGTTCTTTAAGTCACTAAGGTCTCCTGGCTGTACTTGAAATTCCCATCTTCCTGCTTCAATCTCCCAGAGCACTGGGATACAGGTGTGCATCAGCATGCCAAGGTTCGGGGCCAGATTTAATGAATTTCTAATTCCTGAACAACTTGTGCCTTGAAACTGGTTAATAGGTAATTAACTTGCAGTGTGTTCTGTTGGATGAAAAGCTTGACCCTATTGGGCTTGGTATTGTTTCTATTCAAAGTTTGAAGGAAAGTAGTTATCAAATTTGAGTGGCACAAATTTGGAAAAGATAGCTAGTTTCTTTTAAGGATAAATCAAGGGCCACATATATTTTCTTCTCAATTTGACAGCAACATGATCTTAATAAGTCACACTTTAGTGGAAATAAATGTCAGGCCCTCCATCAAAGTGAAAAAAGATCCTGGTCTTAGGATAAGTGCCTTGAAAATCACATGCACAGAAAAGACCTAGTTATAATCTGAAGCACTGTGGGTAACTGCCTAGTTAATATGATCCCTGTTGTCTTTAAAGGGGTATAATGTACAGAATAAGCAGCAATGATGTTGTTAACAGTTAGCCAGACTGTATCTGGGTTATCGTTCTCAATTCAGGACTCATGTCTGTTTTGTATAGAGAAAAGCAACGAAGTGGAGGAAGGGAATGATTTCACTTGAATTGTGGTTGGATGAAGTAGTATTTCAGCCCTTAACCTGTGACAACTTTAAAGAACATATGCTCTGATTTTAAGGTACTTGAAGAAGAATCATGAGAAGATAGACTTTTGTTTTTGTTTTGTCTTTTAAAATTTTGTATGTAAATCTCATATAGGAAAATACAAGTAGGATTTTAAGTTAGAGAGGCATATGTTAAAGAAATAAATGCTTTCATTTAAAAATATAGCTGTCACTGTAGTGAACACATGCATCCACTGTTTACAGAGGAAATTAATAGATCAAAGCCTATAATTAAAAACCACAGTTTTCCTCTCTGTCCCCATTCTAAGGCTCACTCCCAAGGGGCAGCCTCTAGCAAATGGTTTCATTCATTCTTTTTACATTTCCCTCTATTTCCAATCATGCATATTCTACTTTCAAAAAATTAAATCATATGACCTCTGCAAAGCAGCACAATTTTCTGTTATGTTTTTTGTCCTTCTCCAATTCTACTACTTCAAGTATTTATAGTTAAATCAATACCTGAGATGCACTTGCTATAAAAAGATTATGACCAAGCCACATAAAGTATTAAGATTATAGTGTCTGTCTTATATAAAGCTTTGTCTTGCTCAGTATTAAAAGTCCAACTTAGTAATTCTGTTTTAATAATTTAATAATGTCTTATTTTCATTTTTTCCTGTAGGTACTTTCTGTGGATTTATCCTCAAACTCTTTATTAGCTGTAAGACTTCAATCAATACAGAAAAAAAAATACTCAATCTCTTGATGCCATTTTTCTTAGCGAAACTCTCCCTAAAGTCTTTAGCTTGCTGGCTCTGTCTTGTTATTCTGAATGCTTTTGGCCTTTTGCCTAAGATCAAGTATAGCATCTTACAATTCTGCATAACAGTTTCCTGACTCACACAGCATCTCCTTGCCCTAAGTTTCTACTCTGATGAAACATTTTCACCAGTAACTGCCTCAGAAAGGATGTGAGAGAAATAACATTTCTGAAACCTTAGCACTTATAGCTGTCCATCAGTGTGACAAAATACTCAAAATAACTTGAATGAAAAAAAAAAAAGATCTATTTTAACTTCTCAGAGTTGTGAGTTGTGAGGCCTTGGTCATTTGGCTGTTTTCGATGGGTCTGTGGCAAAGTAGCATGGAGTAGTAGGGAACATGTGATAAAGTGAAACAGTTTACCTCATAGAAGTTAAGAGACAAAATGATAGAGGAGGGCTCTGGGTCTCAATATACACACTCCATGGACCTCACTTCTTCCCATTGTGTTGTGCCAGGTAACTTCACCATTGGAGTGGTCGACTTATTCTGTGGCCAGCAGAAAAGTAAAAGCACCTAACAGTCCTCTTGCCCATTTCAGTTGTCTCTGGTAGCAGACAGGATTTACTGTGTTTTCTTGCTGTTTCTTTCTTAGCTATCTTTTATAATTTTTCCTATGCAGTTAGCCCAGAATTAAATGGAAAAGTATTTTTTTAAATATGTAGCACTGTATTTTCTTTCTTCAGAGGATGACAGGATAGATAAGATAGGTTATCCTTCCTTTGTGTATGATGGGAAGGACACTGAGAAACAAAAGGTAGGAAATAGAGAGTTGAAAGTTAAATATGAGCTCGACTCCAGGTAAATCTTATGGAGAGGATGGCTATAGATCTGCAGGCAATGATCCTGATAATCTATCCACTAGATATGGAAACTTATTCACCAAGCAAAAGTGTCATAGGCTGCTGTCCAATATTTTTATACATGGGTTTTTAGGGGGATATTCGAGATTCCAACTGTAGCATCATCTGTTTTTCTGTATATTTGAAAAGTCTTAGAATTCTGAATTGGAAATTATTCTAAATTGGAAATTTACTCTAAAGCTTAGAAACATCGATCATACTTCGAGGGTTGTTTTTGGGAAGTGTGGGCCTTTTCATATACACTGTATTTTTTTTTCTTTTGGGAAGTTTTGATTAACTTCTCTCCATGGCTAAGTTGCAATTTTTCAATCACTTGCATTGATGTGGAACTTCTTGATTCATTTTCCAATGTATTTTGCAAACAAACTCTTGGAGTTAAATTCTGAGAAAAGGCCTTACATTTTTTATTAGATTTTAAAAACAAATTTTGTCCCTCTATTTTTTATTTCCCTTTAAGAACTCTTATAAACCAAAGCATGTGCTTTCAGAATCTTCAAATTTTCTCACGTTTGATTCATATTCTCTAATTCTTTGTATTTTGTGTTGAATTCTGCAGAATTCTTCAATTTTACTTTTGGATCAATCTATCCTTTTTTTTATTCCTATTACTTAATTTATTTGGCAAAATCAGGGATTGAACTTAGGCCCTTGTACTTACCTGGGAAGTGTTTATTCCACTGAGCCATCTCTCAGCCCCTACTTTATTTTGAATCCCAAACATTTTGGCTTCTTTCTGGAAGTTATATTCTTATAGCATCTCATTCTAAATTTTATTAAACTAATATTTTATCTCTTTAAATAATTAATATTTATATCTTTTACATTTTCTGTTCTAATTAAATTTCCTCCCCTGCCCTAGATAATGATTTGAGTTCTGCATCCAGTTATTGCATAGCTCAATGCCCAAGAGGGAGAGCAAGAAATTAGGAATGTGATTTGAACGAGTCTTTATACAATAACATGTGTATTACTCTGTTTTTCTCAATTTAGAAAAATACCATACGGTGGATATTTCAGAAAGAACAGAAGTTTTTTTTAACATTCTGGAGGCCTAAAAATCTAAGATACAAGATCTGTTTTATTGTAGTGTAACAGGGCAAAAAACATCAAATGGCGAGAAAGCAAGAAGATTGAACTTGCTTTTATTACAAACTCATCCTGGCAATAATAACATTCATCTATTTATTTATAAAAGCTCTATCCTCATGATCTAATTATCTCTTAAAGGCCCCATATCTCAACACTTTTGTATTGGGGTTTACGTTCCTTGTACATGAAACTCTGAGATTTACACACCAACCATCATGTCACAAAAAAGTTCTAGGACTAGGATAAGGCTTCTCAGACATGTGTCAAGTTTCAGCAAGCTGGTTGGAGTTGAAAATTCTTGGAATTCTGAATTGTGGTATGGTGGGGAGGACAAATCTAGACACTTGATTTGGACTATACCCAGACACTGGGTCAGCCTAAGGCAAGGCAGCTTTCTTTATCTGAAGGCAACTCCTTCTGCCTATGATTTATACAGCACTAACACTTCCAGTAGTGAAAGTGACACACTGCAGCATCCAGTGTAACAAGGCTCAAAATCATTGTTATATGGGTAAAATTAGAAGAAAAACCCTGAGCATTCCCAGACAAAGATCACTTAGGAAGAAGCTCAAATGGGACAATCCAGGGTTCCCATCTTCGCCTGGCAGGTTTCCACAGGCAAAACTGAGAATGAGTTGAATGGTAATAAGGACAGTAAAGGCTGTGCAATTAGTTTTGCTGTTACTGGGACCAACAAACAGGGCTTGAAGGAGAGGTTTAATGTCACTCAAGGTTTTCTAGGATTCATTCCATGGCTGGTGAACTGTAAGACAGGAACATCCCAGTGGAAGGGCCCAGCAGAGCAAGTTCGATTAGCTCAGTAAGGCTGGCAAGCAGAACAGAGGAATGTGTGGGGGATGGAGCAGCAAGGTCCAGATAAAGATACCAAGGTCATGCCTCTGTGACCCATGTGGACACATCCAGAGTGTGTTCACTAATCCATTAAGCAGTTTCCAAGCCAATCAAATTGACAATTAAGCTTAATTGTCACAGGTTGTTCGGTGTCCAATGCTCACGCTTACAATTAACTCCCATGTTTTCAGAAGTGCTTTATTCTCTAGATTTACTGTCCATGTGCCTGGAGTATGGATGTTGGTAGACTGTGGTCCAGCACCTTTATAAGAAAACCAAAATGCTTTTGCCTGAATGGAAAGGAGGAGTGTGCCCATGCTCCTTAGAGTTACCTGCTTGAGTGACCATTCTTATATATTTCTTTTAATAAACGCAACCACATCTTGTTTCAGCCCAGCTTTTATATTGTGCAACTGGCCCCTTGTAGAATGCATTAAAAGCATCTCTGTCATGCCAAATAAACCTCCAAATGTCACTTGACATTCTTTGAGACATGGAGAGCTTTTAAATAATTCTCTAGTTGTTTTACTAGAATTTTTAAGATGAAGAGGGCAGATAGATGGGTTATTCAATCTTCCACATTTGACTTTAAGTTCCAGTAATTATCTTCTAAAGACAGAACATGCCATCTTCAGGAGTGATGGATTGTCAGTCACTGGAGGTGCTCAAGCAGAGAATGGAAATCTCTCAAGAGGAATGTTGATGAGTTTTCTGTCTCAAGTGGGAATTAGGAACTAGTTCCATCCAATCCTGGACATCTATGATTCCATATGCTAGGAGAAAAGGCCATGAAAGAATAGAAGTCCCACAGTACAATGTCTTCATTTGATAGGTGGGCTGAATTCATGAGGTCTTTTTGTTTAGCTTCCATTTACCACACTAGTTTCATTTGTATTCTCCAAATCACCCTTGGATTTAGTTATACTGAATTCCTGGCAGAATCTTAAATGGATCATAGTATTTTATTCCTCAATGTCTTTTTCTAGGCTAGTCACACCTAGAACACCTAGAGTGTTCTCTTCTTTCATGTTTTTGTTTTATTTTGTTTTGTTTATGTACTTGGTACAAGGTCTCACTCCACAGCCTGGACTCATAGTGATCCTCCTGTTTTCATTCTCCACAGTGTTGGTGTTACAGGTGCGCACCACCATATTGGGTCTCAGGGGCCAATCAGAGTGCCTGGAAGCAGAGCCAGGGCAGCTTGTTTTACCAGGGATCACACCCTGGTCCCTGTTCTTGCCTAAACAGGCACTTAGTCCACCTAGCTATCTCACCAGTGCTCTTCCTTCAGTTGTATCATGTTGTTTCTCTTCTATAATTTCTCCACTGGACACTACCATGAACACGGGGAATGTCCTATGAAGCTTAGAGCATAACATAGCACTCAGCGAATGGTAAGAGTTCAAGAAATAGTGAAAGAATCATAAAGGAATGGACATGTGGTGAATGATTAAGGAAACATCTTGGGGAAGTTCAAATGACTCGATGAATGATACAGAGTTGATCAGTGTCCAATTTAGTTGGAAGTACAAGAAAGGTTTCACTGTCTATTAAAATGTTCTTTCAAGCACACAATTTTATTTATTCTTCTACCTACATATTCATGGGTGGGATGAGCAGTTGTTATGGCTTGTGGCTAGTTTACCCGCACAAAGCCCCATGCAGTCATGAAGCATACTTCTAGATTCTGTGATTGATTCATGATCCAGTGCTGGGATTATGGCTGTGAGTGTTACACCTAGCCTGGCGCAGACAGCCTGAATAAGGGAGAAAGATTTGCTTTCTATTGCCATTGTTGCTGCTATCATTCCCTCTGCTCTTTGCAGTTTTCTGACACCATGAACGGCTGCTCTCTGCCTTGGAGCCAGCTGAGTGTGGACTGAAATCTCCAGTAACTGTGAGCTAAATAAACCTTTCCTTCCTTCATTTGGAGTGTCTAGTATTTGTCCCAGCAATAAGAGAAGAGTAGCTGAGACAACAGTGTAACTTTTACCTTTTTTTCTCTTATTTTTTCTCCTTCATTCAAATATTATTAAATATTCTTCTTTTCATCCATGGATTTCATTTCGCTGGCTCTAACTCCATGTTTCTGTACCAGATCTTCAATCTTTCTAGTATTTTACCTCTGGAACTCTCTTGGGTTGCCTCATGCTTACCCAGTTCTACCTGTTCCAGGATTCTTGTTGGCTTCCTACTTTCATCATCTTGGTGCTTCTCTTCCTCAGGGAGTCCCTTGCTTGAGACTGTTGCTTTCAGAGCTGCTCTCTCCTTTGTCACAGCACTGATTTAGGGATTAGCATAAGAATCCTGGACTCTGTGACAAGATGGTGTCTCTTTGCTTTTAGTCACACATTACTTTTTTTTTTTTTAATTTCATGTATTTGATGCAAGGTTTCACCGTGTAGCTCATCTGGTAGTGATCCTCCTGCTTCAGCCTCCTCATCACTGGAATTACAGGTGTGCGCCACCATGCCAGGTCTCAGTGGTCTGGCATGTGGTACCAGGAATCAAACCCAGGTCCTTGCTCTTGCCTATGTAGACACTTAAACCACTGGGCTATCTCTGAGGCCCACACATTATCATATCAATTACAAAGTAAGAGTTTGTCTGTACCTGTTTACCTTATAGAGATTTTAAAATATTACTGATCACCTGCTTTTCATCCTAGGACTATGGACTCAAAGTGAACTCTTGTGACAATCAAATTTCTCCTTTATAGAGCTCAGTCTTTGTCATTGGGAAAATTATGTTCTGTGAACATTTTTTTAGGAGGAGTTATTTCTGGAAAAACTTCAATTCCTTACATAAATAAGCTCAGGGTAAGCCTCCTTTTCCAGTTTGCCAGAAATACCCAAACATGTCTTGATCCAGTAATAAACAAAATATAGACTCAAGATGAGATCTTGTCTGTTGAAGGGAAAATGAATTACATATTCTGGTGGAATACATGTATCCATAGGTGGGTGTGCAAGTCAAAGTGATCAGTGGCCTTCAAATAAGTAAATAATTTTCTGGGCTATTTATATTTTGGTAGTCAAACTTACACCCACACCCCCTAAGATGATTTTAATGAGTTGGCCAAGCATTTTAACTGCTGCCATTTCATTTTAGACAATGGGATGTGAAGAGCTAATGCTCTGCCTTGTGCCAGTCAGTTCTCTAAGAGCTTTACATGCATTAACACATTTAATCCCCATAATAGAGCCACACGAGGAAGATAAAGTTTTATCCCCATTTTATATATGATGAAACTGGGTCACTGGAAAATGAAGTAACTCGCCCAGGATCACACAGGTGGTAAGTGGCACAGCCAGAGTCTGATCTGGATGCCTATCTGACCACACGGCAGGTTCTCCAGTGCTGTGAGACACTTACATTATTCATTTAAAACAACATCCTTCAAGAAACCTTTACACAAAACAGTTCCTGTGTGTGACGCACAGAAAAAGCAATAGAATAATCATATCTGGAATAAATAAGCATGGTTTCTAGCCACTCTGCTGAAACATTGCACCTATGTTATTTGATAAAAGTCATAACTCATTGCTTTTTGCTCTTTGCTAATGGACATATTGTGATACAGAGAAAGGCAGTCCTATTTTACACAGCTGGTGAAACTAGGATTCTTTGTTTTGTGGAATCCACTTCTCATATTAGAATTACTACTCAAGACGACTTTTCTTGCAACCTTTGGGGAGTCCCGTTATTTCTTTGACTTAGCACTTGTGGTTCACAATAGTCACAAATAGCCCACGTTCCGGGACAGGTAGCATACTGAATAATCACAGAGATATTAACACTCAGGCTACCTTACCTCTTAGTACTGAAATCTATAACCATATTGTGTCTCAATATTTATATAAATGAATAATTTAATTTACATTTATCTGCTGCACAGGTTGTTGAAGATTTAAACATTCATGAAAAGGAAAATGCTCTAGAACTTGAAAAGTCCAATACAATTGCATTTTCTTACATCTTGTATCAGCTGAAGGGATAGATTTACTCAAAGAATATACAGGAAAATACACTCACGGACCTCTTCAGATAGTATATTGTTGCTCTTTTCCGGTTGACTTTTCCAAATGGTCAGATGTATGGAAGCCTAATTTCCTTGTAATTATTATATTACTGTTTTAAATAGTTGCTCTGGACAGTTGCTGCAAAATTCAAAATTCAATGTTCTGATTTTGCAAAAAAGGGATCAAATATTGGTATTAGCACCATAAAGTAACATGATATATTAGGGCCATCATCAAGGTACATCTATTTTCAAGGGGGGAAATGTGTGTTTTTAAACCCTTATTTTGAGAGGGCTAAAAATATTGACTTGACTTTGAGATAAAATTACCTGCTTCCACAAGATGTCACTATTTCTCTTTTAGTGAAAACCGTGTGTTATCAAACTGTTTTGAGATTTTTCAATAAATAAAAATGAAGTAAATACTTCCCTTTTGTATAGGTGGGTCAATGGCCTAACATATTGTCTACAAAGAGATGCATTTTGGCTTTCAGTCTGGCCCTGCACTTGATCCTGGGGCAGTACGGCCTTCTTAGCAAGAGTCTGATGTGCATGATATGACAGACGTACAAAGAGAGATTCAAGAATACTTCAATGATCTGTGTAACTCTAAAAAACTTTGACTAAAAGTAATTTTCTTAACAGTGAAGGTGTCGACTATAGTCTCAAAACTTCACAGCCACTTTATTGCGTGCACATCCATTCTTGGGGTCATTGAACTTCTCAGCTTTATTGACCCAAGAATAGAAGATTAAGGTGTACAACATTAGACTATGGATTGAACAAAACACAGTCATACTCACAGGGCTTGATTTGAGTTTATATAAAGTATGAGGTCAAGTTTTATCTCAAACTATTTCTATTCACATGTTGCATGCAGCCTTTTCTCTTCTCTGTCCTGGTTGAGTTTGACAGAAAAGATAGCCTGCACCAGGCAACAGAATCTTATTGTGGACAGGTTGGGAAATCCAAGATTGGGGTGCTGATAAGCGAGAGGTTGTGCAATGGCTATCTTCTTGGTTCCCACGCAGACACCTTCTCAATGTCCTCACATCATGTGCAAGAGATCATATTTCTCTTCTAGAAAGGTCACTAATCACATCTGTGAGGACTCAACTCTCAAGATCCTATTCTTTCCTAAGTCCCCTTTGCAAATGTCCTCACTTCTGGAGGTAGGTGTCATCAAAAGAGCTTTGGGGGACATAGGCCTTCAGTCTTTAGCAGAGGCTGAAGTGCCTTAGCCATGAGTTCCTGTTACAGAGCATAGTGAGACAGCACAGAATAGAACATTTGGAATGGCTTTACATTTTTCAGAAGCCAGTGTGCTTTCCTACTAGACATGTTGGCATGTTCTACCTGTTCAAAGATAAAGTAGTTTGGTGACTCCTTATGAATAGATAGCATAGATAATTTCACTGAGAAAATACTTGTTGAGGTTTGGGCTTTATTTCCATTGTTCTGATAGAAGTAAAGGCATGAAAATGTGAAAGAGAAGATGCCAGTCCTCAAGGAGGTTCTAGCCTAAGGAGGAAGAAGGACAAGCGCAGAGCTGTAAGCAAAGGCAAATGAGCTCCCAGGATAGCAATGTGAGGGGCTGATAAACTAGGATACCCCATGAGTGAATCTGCAGCCCATGCCCAGGAACCCCTGGATGCCCACTGAAACAGCAGTGTTACTCAGCAGACTCACCACGAGGCCAGCTAGCTAGAGCTTAGGGTTCTAAACGCATGCATAGATAAAATATGAGCCATATACACACACATTTGGAGATCTAAGAGATATATTTAAAAATTATGCTTTACTAAAGTTGAAATGAGAATTATCATTTATATAAGTTTATCATTAAAGTTTCTTAATAAACTCCTAATTGACTGCCAAGTTAAGTTTGAAAGCACAGAACTTTTTGTTCTCTACCCTAAGGAATTTCTTTATTTCAATACCAATCTTAATGTTTCAATAGACAAACAGATTGTAAGAAAAGAGAGTGTGTTGAGGCTTCTTTATTTTTTGTAGATACCCACAAGGTCTTAATATAACATGGAATAGAATTATTGGCCATCCCACTGCACATTCATGTGCACTGGATAACAGCATTATTGATCAGCATCTTAAACAAAAGATATGGCCAGTTTTCTTCCCAAAGGGATATTATTTTAAGCTCTTAGAAAGAAGAGGATAAATTATATTTTGATTTGCTATTGTTGAGATATACATATTGGCATTTTCTCTTTCTCTCCTTTGAAGCTTCAGGATTCTCAAAATGGATAGAAAATATTAAAAATCTTCTGGGTTGGTTAGAAAGCAATGAGTGAAAAGGAGGACAGTTTAAAAGGAAACCAGATACTAAATTACTTTTATATTGCTAATATAAATCATGAGTGATGCACAGAATAGAATATTATCCTATTAAAATGATTTTTAAGAAGTTAAGTAAATACATACTGGTATATTTTAAATAAAAGGATTATAAAACAAGATGTAATGTCATTCAAATTGTTTTAAAATCCACATACAGTTTTGATAATCTTTAAATCTGTAAAGACAATTCATAAACTATTTGTAATATGAAAATAAAAGTAGTAGATGCTCTTGCATGTTCTTCTTTCTTTTTTTTTTTTAGTAGGACTGTTTCTTTTTTTATTTTACTTTATTTTTTATTTTATTGAAGTACAAATATCAATCAGACAGTTTCAAGACACCTTAAGAAGACAGATTTGATAAATTAATACATTGCAAACTGTTTTCATAATATTTTGATATCGTACAAGGTGCATACATGATATTATATTTACAGATTTATTTTAGCAGATGTCTCTTATCAGTAAATTAAGAGTGTAACTGCTTGCTTATCTTATTTTTTATATCTGAATTATATTCTTCTTTCTTTTTAAGAGACAGTTGGTCTTTACTCTGTTATATTTTTTATTCTGTTGCTATTTCGAAAGGAAGAATTCTAAGCTAGAGGCTTTGTGTATAGTTATCTAGTGAATATTAATTGTTTTAAATTTAGTGATATTGTCAGCTTGTCCCTGAAGGGCAAAGAAATGCCCGAAGTCACAGAATCCTCAAACAGTTAAACTTTCCACGAATATATGCACAGATTATATTACAGATAAATGCACACTTTTTTTTTTCATTTTAATGCTTTTGTCAGAGCTCCAACCCAGCAAAGTCCATTGCCCATTTGTGCTTCTCAAAAGCATCTAGTGCTACTTCCCCCCTAAATTGCCTCCTCCAGGTCTTCTTATTTATAAAACTCAACTTCTTACTGGAAGCCATGATCCAGAAGACAGAGACTTCGGTATCACAATCCACTGTGTCTTCCTGGGAGGCTGGGGTGACCTGGTACCATGTTTGCCTGTATGTTGCCCATTGCGGTGGCTGACTTGCTTCTCTGAGATGCTTTAATCCTGCTTCTTGTGGTTATGGAATGAGAGCAGAGCACAAGGCAGGCAAAATTTATGGACATAGTTAATATGAAGAGTATTACAACACAACATCTGTGTCAAAATTTCACATACTCTCCTACTAGAATACGGAAGGGTTTATTTGTTGTAATATGGGTGTGACCAAAAATGTCCTAAATTAATCCTTGTTTTGTCTCCTCATTCTCACTGCTTAAGTCTTAAAAGGCAGTTATCATTGTCTTTGAAGGATTTTTAATCATCTTCCTTAGTTTAACAAAATTCACTTCAAGCCTCTGCTTACTAAACCAGCTCTCTTGACATATGCCATGGTTGTAGAAAGGCCTTTCATGCCTTGCCATGGCTCAGTGGCATATTATGGTTGAAAGCCATGGCCCTGTGCACCCGAGGCTTACCAATGCCACCATGACATCAATGGTTTTTCTAATAAGACAATAGCTTACAAAGATTTCTGATGCCATTTCTTTCTTCCAAATCTGTAGCTAATTCTTCATCCTGTTTGAACACCATAGGTTATCTTTCCTCAGTGTGATCACATTTGTTTCTACCATTTCTCTTGTTTTGTAGATTTATATGTACAGTGGTGTTTCTTCATTCATAAGATTTTTGCCCCATATTGTTTTTTCCATATTCTTATTTTTTAGTATTGTAATACCTAATTTCCCTGTATTTGGGCATGAATTTAGGGAACTATTTCACATTGAATAGCTCAGATTTGGAACATCCATCCCTCCAGCAAAGACTTTTGAAATGCTACTCTTTTTTTATTAGACCCTTCAGAGTCTGGCCACGTTTAATTTTTTATCAGTTTCCTGAATGTGCTAGAGTCTCCCCACTCTTGCCAAACTGTCTCCTTGGCTGGATTTGTTTCCCTGCTGGCCAGTGGGTGTAACTCTCCTACAGGGTTAATTTCCTTGTAGCAATTGTATCTCCCTTCCCCTTCACTAAATCCCTCCCAAGTGTGCAGTGCAGGCTTAAAATCTGGCAGCAAGTGTTTCACTAGATCTGGGCCAGTTTGGCTTATGTCTGTAGAAATGAGGTCTCTCCCTCCTGTGGTTAATGTCTTCTTCTAGGGGACAGAGCAGGAAGATTTTTCTAACATTCTTACTCTTCCACTTTCTATCACCTACAACAACAAAGAAAAGGTGACCATATAAAGATATTTTTAAAGGTGACTATTATGGATTAAATCTTGGGATCTTCCCAAGAGCTTCATGTGTTTGTACAACAGTTGGATTATGGTGGCTCACTGAATGTGCTAAGTGTCCTGTTATATTATGGGCCCAGTTAGAGATGGGTTACATATATATTTCCCACTTGTCTCAGAATCACAAGACAAATGTCTCTCAGTTGGTAATTACTATTCCAAAATGATTTTCCTTACCTCTGCTCATTTTTTATTCTTTGTGTAGTATAGGGGTCCATAAACCATTCGTTCTTCCTGAAACACATTTTGTATTTCATTCCCCAAGAAAGTGATGTAAAACAACCCCATTTTTTTTTTCTTTTTTGTTATAAACATGCCATCACATTTCTATGCTTTGGGTCAGCTCTTCACTTGGTAACATGGCTCCTGAAGCTTTTCACTGTCCTTGATGCACGTCCTGGTTGAGGCCTCCCCAGACTCGTGGCATGGGCATCACCCCACATGCCCTGTTTCTGTTTTTGTGGGTTGCAGCCATTGTTTACTTATCCTCTGTCATCTTCTTCTTTGACTTAATGGTTCACTCTGATGTAGTACACATTTGGCTCCTGAAAAAAATATATGCAAGCAAGTAAATGTTTGGAGACAGTAGTTACATGTAAATGTTTCCACTCAGTTTTAGACTGATGAAGAGACTGGCTGGGTATACCATTCTAGAGTTTTAAATTTACTTGTACTCCAAAGTTTGAGAATCTCCAGGACACACCACAGTGAGATCCTGGTTTTTTTTTCTTTCTGTTCCATGGAGTGTTTGGTGATCTCTTTCAACTGGTAGAATAATATTTATTCATTCTGGGAAATTTTCTTGTCTAAGTGCTTTTTATAAGGAATTGCATTTAATGATTAATACTGAGGGTTCTAGAGTTCTGAAGCATTTACTATAGGCAATTTAAAAATCATTCTGTTTTCATTGGTTCTCTTATCAAAAACTGGAGATAATAATGTGGACTACTTTACTGAAGTCTTCTGGATTAAATAAGAGAGGATGTGTAAACCCTTTGAATAATGATAGCCATCCGTTTTTAGTTTAGGCTTCAGTTTCAGCAAAATGTATTATGTCCTGTATGGAAGATATTATGGCTCACCAAAGAAGCACAACATCTAATAGGGAATTTGGCTAAAGGAAATGAGGAGGCTGCTGCAGTTTTTAATTTCCTGGGCTTTGTTAAGCACAATGGGTGAATTACCCAATGCTCACCAAATGGAGGAAACTTCGACTTTCAAATCATGGCTCTTTAATCAAATGATTTTGCTGGGACTAGTAAAGAAACAAGAAGCTCCAAGCAGTCCTTGGAATCACAGGTACTGCCCCTCCTTTCATAATCACTGCAGCTGGAAGAAACATTTCCAGGTAGTCTTGTGGAACTTTGCTGTCTCTCTTGCTGCTTGGGCAAAGAGAAAGCCTCATTCTGCATACAAATTTCACACATCTTTCAACCATGCCTGAGAAGAGAACATAAAACCCATGAGTCAGGGACATCATTTGGATTTGTGACTCTCTCTGGAGGCCAGTACATGTATAAAACAAAGAAATGGATTAGATCCATTCAAACGTGGAGATTTTCATTTATGACAGATATAATATTGATAATATCCTTCATTTAATAAGTCATCCAAGTGTAATTCAATGTGAGTTTCTAGTATAAATTACCAGCCATATTCATCTTACTTGACTGTTTTATAACACTAAGGAGGACTGAGAACAACTGCATAAAAATTCCCAGCTGAAATGCAGGAGGAGGACTGCTTCTGCAGCATGACCAGTTGTTCCTGCTCTAAGAAGTTGCACACTGTGTACCATGCCAGGAAGTCAGCTCATGCGAACCCAGTTCCATCTGGCTGAGAGTGATTTGTGGCCAGACAAGCAACAGTGGCAATGGGAAAGATTCGTTGCTAAAGCTCTGTCACGTGTGTGCTCAGTCCTTTATCACTACACAGCTCCCTCCCAGTGTCTTCCCCTGTAATGGATTTCTGCCCATGGTAAGTCACCATGATTTAGGACATGGCAATGCCTGTGCTTTTTAGAGAATGTAGATGCCTGTGAACTGACAGCAGTTCAGGATAGAAGGGAGCCAGAAATCAGAGGTTAAGTGAAGCAAATATGATTATGGTATCAAATGTAGATATATAGATTATATGCAGCTATGACAATATGATATAGAAGTGCATGGAAAAATTCATGTAAAATATAGGACTCAGCCCATTTCACATATTTTTCCTCTCTGTTTTAAGCTATCACAAACTGGCTCTCTGGTTATTAGTGGAACAGTACTCTCTATATTCACTATAGCACTGAAATGACTAAATCTATTTTTCCAGAATTTCAGCTTAATCTTTTTGTTGCATTTGATTTGAGTAATTTTTTTAAAGCTTCTATGTTTGTGGAATTTCCTCTCTTTGCCCTGTTACAGCTCTGTCTTTCCTGTACGATCTGTGCTTACGGCTGCTCAAGACTCTGCTTTGCTTTGCATTCTTTACGCACTATATTTTCACAACACAGGAAGTGACCAATGCCTTTTTCAAATCACCCACAGTCACCTCTACATGAATGATTTCAATCCCCACATGCTGCCCTACTTTGTTTTTTTATGAATTTTATTGAGAAAGAAATAGCAATGAGACAGTTTCAAAACCAATTAGTAGGACAGTTACAATAATACATTGCATGTTGTCTTTGTAGCAGTTATTCAGAGTACAAGATGCAGACATGATATCCTGTCTAAACACTATTAGTACAAGTCTTTCTTCTCATTGAATTAAGTGAAAGTATCTGTACTATTTTGTATATACAGACACAAAATGGTCCTTCATTTATATCCCATTTTTTGTTTGGTTTTGTCAGAGATAGGTACTCCATTGCCATTTAAATATTGTAGGTGTGTGAGTTCAGCAAAATCATTCAATATAGTCCAGTAGTCCACAATAGTAGTGGGTTGTCTGTAGGACTGGCAATGTCAGAGGTTGTTGACTTGAGCCTTTTACAGCTCAGCATATTAATATGGCTTTACTTTTTATACCCCATGAAAGTATCTAACATTTACCACCTTTGGGTCCATGTACTCAGCCAGAAAATCCTACTGGTTCCTTGTCCAAAGTATCTTTAAGGAGGTAGAGTAATGGGAGCCATCACTGTGGAGAGGATGAGCCCACATTCTTAGCTTTACCTTGGCTTTTCCATTAGCCCTGGTACTTCCCAGTTGTGGGGAATAAGGCAAAACTGCTCAACCATCTAGTCCAACTGTGTAATAAACACTGGGAGGATTACATTTGGCAATATCTGCAAACCACTTATCAAAGCTCCTAATCCATAATATAAACTACATTTGGTTCTCCTGGTGGTATGATATGATAGTTTCCCTGGGTAACATGCTATATTCAGAATGTGTCTCAAATAGAATCCATGCTATTTCCCTTGAACTGGCATCATCTCTTGAATCCCTGTTTTGGAGAATGATGTCATCTCAGCCATTTCTTAACCAGAAATTCTAGTGCTTATGTCTCCTCAGCCATATCAACTTCTTGCAATAGCTTTCTCCTTCCTGTTGGAGCCACTTTCTAAGCCCACCCCAAATTCACTTCAAGACATTCCATATTTTTACTTTCATCTTTTTCCACAAGGATGCCAGCAATAGCTTCCAGCTACCCAATTTGCAGCTTTGAATTTCAACATAATTATTTGGAAAATAAAACATTTATAAAATCATCACTATGTGTCCTTTGAACTCTGAGGTGCTATGGTTCTTATTTGTTTTATGATTCCGTGTTCCTACTTTTGCCAAAATCTTAATGTCCATCTGGTGCCCATAAAAAATTGCAAATTAATTTGGCCAGCTTTAAAGATATATTCTGCTTTTATCACACCTCCCTGAGCAGCTGCATCTATACCTCAGCCTCTGCACTTCTGGTCACCCAATCTCCCCAGTGTCCTTTCCCACAACTCCACTTTAGTACTAATATGCTTGTCCTCATTTTTATACAACTCCTTTTCCTCCTTGTTACCCATATTTTAGGAATCAGATCAGGACACTTTAAGTAAGAATGATGTGTGATAGAAAACAAAACAAAACAAAAACTAAAATAACACTCCTCTAGCTCTTTTCTTATGTTGTCTGAGGTTTTCTCTTAAAAATGCTCTTCCTGGGAAGGCCCTGATGGCTTTTGGCAGCCCTCCATTGGCATCCTCCATGTTTCTAATCCCTGGGAAGAACTTGAAAGACTCATATGCACTTGTGAGCCAATTGCTGCAACTGCAGTCCTCTTTGAATGACTAGATTGGTCAATGTACTTCCTCATTGCTGGTTGGTACTGGAATTTATGGACCTAACTAAGCTACAATGAATGTGTTATCAGAAGTAGAAGAGAATGTTGTACAAAGCAAAACAACTGAGATTCACTATACTATGTAAAGCCTCAGTTAACTTAACATGAGCCCTAATACATCAGCCTGTACATTGTCTATTTTATGCCCAAAGTCCAGCTAATGCTAGTCATAGAAAGCACATGAAGTTCTCCACTAAATATATTTGTTTCTCTTCCACAAAGCAAAATATTTTGCTAATATGCAGCTTCCTGGCAAAAGTCATTTCCTACCTGCTTAAAAGACATAAGACTACAAGATTAGCTTTTGTAAGTAGAATATTGGTGGAGGTCCATGACTTCCAATTCAAATGATAAAGAAATAAATATGCCTTCTAAACTTTTGCTTTTCCATTCCTTCAAATAGAAGGAAAAGACCATAGATTTTCAGTATTTGTGGAATCAAAACGTGGAAAGATTCTTTGTCCACATTCACTGTGTATAGATTATATGCCAAACGCTCTCAGTGACTTGTGTCTATGAGTAAAGAAATACAATTTATATCTTTATTATATTAAACCACTAAAATTTAGAGATTGGTCTGTTATAGTAGATAATGTTAAACTAACAAAACAGGAAATGCTTAAGTTACATTATTGAGGGGAAGAAAAAGAATGATTGTATTAAATTGACCATGGCTTTTATCCTTTTGTTTAATACTTACTAGAAACTTTGTGATGGCAGGGGAATTTCCTGTGTTGTTCAGTGCTCTGTCCCCAAAATGGTACAAGAGCCATGGGCACCTGTTAGATGCTAAGTAAATACTTGTTGATTAACAATGTGTTAAGTTTCTATTGTTAACTAAAAATTCTGTGATCTCTGTGGGGGAAGCCATCTATTATTTTGTAATCTCTTAGTCTCTGGTAGGATTATTGCCTAAGTGTCTACAGTTTAATACTCTGCTCAGGATCATGAAGCACTGCAATGAAAGTACGATTGAGGCTCACTGCCTTTTACAAACTCACATGACTGTGGACAGAATTATTTTCCTTGTGACAGCACAATTTCTGCGAGCTTGCTTCTTCAAGGCCAGAGAGAGAATATTTGATCTCTAGACCTTCTTCCGAAGGGCTCAATTGATTAGTTCATAGCCACCTAATGAAATCTCCTTTTACAGTCAGCTGATTATAAACCTTAATTATGTCCAAAAATTCAATTTACTGTTATCATAAAATGTAATCTAATTAAAGCTGTGACTATCCCATCACCTTTTCTAGTCTATTAGTTCAAAGCAAGTTCTGGGTCCTGTCCACATGCACAGGAGGTCAGTATGAAAAAGTGTCACTCATTAAAGTTTATGAAGAAATCTGCCTACTAGAAAGGACAAAATGTGTTGAAAATTTGCTCCTGTTTTAAAATACTGTATAGGTAGAGAACATGACTTTAATATAGAGTTGGAGAATACTAAGTAGTTTTGTATGACAAATATTCAATATTTTAAAAGCCCTAAGTTCAAGAAATTATCTTAATTATTAAAACTGAACAATGATAAGATAAATATAAACTCCCTTACATTTTTACAGGCCTATAATAAATGCAAATAATATATGTATATATTCCCATAGAAATATATTCAATACACTTTTGGAACATACTAATAAGATAAAATTTTTACTAAATTAACATTAAGAATCTGAAACATAAAATAAAATTAAGAATCCACATTAAAAGACTAGTTGTCAGTACTTGTGATAGTATGCATGAAAAGAGTAGAGAATTATCTATTTTCAGTGGTGTGTACTAAAATGGTGGATGTGCTATATTAAGTGATTATATCTGTTTGATGCTATGGGAGAGTCTTTTACTTCAAAAGCTGTCTGAATTTTATATTTACTTTCTGGGATGGAGTTCTCTCTCCTCTAAGTCATGATCTTCTTTGCCCTGGAAAGTCTGCCTTTGGGAGATTTTTAAAGTTACTTGCACATAGAAAAATGTATCTACATTTTATTCTTGAGAAAGTGTTGGAATAAAACGTGTAATGCAGTTATAAACACTTGAGATGGAGGTAGTGAATGCTCTCCCTGACAATTTGATTTTGACTTAAATAGTCTTTTGTTAGCATTGTTGTTCATTCGTTTTCTGGGAATGCTTGTGTTTGGAAGTTTTTCTACCCAAGCACTAGCTCAGTTTATTTAAAGATTTGTTACCTAATCTGATCCTCCTTGATATCATTGAAATTTTCCAATTTTAGCACTCTACATTTCAGGAGATGCTACACACAGGAAGTTTGTATTTCAGAATTGAATGAGACCATTTCTCACTCAATGTGGATAAAGAGTGGAATTCTCCCTGGAAGAAATGCATGATTCCTAAGAATCCAGGTGCAGAGAGTTCAATCAGTACAGAACTTACTGGAAATCAATCAAGAAACTAAAGATTCCCATGGAAGTCAGGTGGACAAAAAAAGCCTTTTCTTCTCTTTGGCCTCATGCAGTTGGATTTTAGACCTCAAGAGAAAAGGTATACTTAGGAAATTCTCCTTGTCTCTTGGCCAGGACGTGTGCTGGACTCTATAAAATGAGAGCAAGGGAACTCTGGGAGGCTGATTTTCACCAAAGTGAAGCAGATCAATATCTAAAGACAGTAAAGTATTAGAGGATGACTGATATGCCTTGAGACTGGATTGTAACAGTAGCTACAACTAACTTTCTTTTCTGCATTATATTTTCTTTCTGTTACTTTTTTTAGTAAAGCCTTGTTAAGTGTTGCATTTCAGAGAACTGAGGAGCAGGCTTTTCATTCTCCTTGGGGGTGAAGACAAGGAGGGTAGGAATCACCTCCACCAGCAGACACTGTTGAAATGGAACTCAGATCATAACTGGGGAGCACGGTATAGCATCCAGTGTTGATTGCTATTCTAAGTGACCAGCGAGTCACTTAGGATTTTGAGAGCACATACTGTGTGGTCTCAGGATTCTTAGAGGCACTTGGAAGCAGCAAACCTAAGAAAAGTCTAATATCCCTAAATCAAACAGGAGGAGAACCAGTACCAAAATAAATTAGTAAAGACTAAAAAGAAAGTGCTACTTTATTTCAAAATCAGAGTTGTAAGGGACCTGCAGTGCATGCTTTAAAAGTTTTCACTATTCAACTTCCTCATCTTTTATCCAATTCCAGACTAAAATATGTAAAACTTCCCACATGCATGTAGAAATATTTACAGTTTATCTTTCTGATATACGCCTGAATTCCACTTGAGAAGAGGGCATAGAACCAAAGAAAAAGGACGACATCAGGACATATGAAAAAACTTGCCCAGCATGTGAGTGGGACTGGCTGGGGTCCACCAGATCCTCATTTGACCCAGGCCAACCCTGAGTGAGATAACCTGGGCCCTGCTAAATCCTCATGCAACACAGGCTGGGAATGTGAGTGAGACTCCTTGAGGCCCACCAGGTCCTCATTTGACCCAGAGCCCAGGTCTGAGTGTAAACTTCCTCCATCAGACAGGCTCAGTGCATAACCCTGTAGCAGAACTCCCTGCAGAGAAGTTAGAGGCAAGATTCACCAAGCTGATCCAGAAGAGAACATCTTGTCAGAGTGTCACAGAAGGTTCATTTCCAAGGGCTACAGCAAGAAGAAGTAGAACACAGCAGCCAGACCCAAGCCACACCCATCCAGAAGAGTTTGAACTTGGTAGATCCGGACCTGTTGTTAAGGCAAACCTCATCTAAGCTCTACACCAAAGGTCAGAAGACAGTGCTATACAAAATGACAAAGAGAAGGAGCAAAATGCATTCTCAGGCCCTAAACCCTCCCAGAGAAAATGCAGGAGAAAATAGAATAGAAAAAATTAGAAATCACACACCTGAACTCTCTGAAATAATAGCGTCTGAAATAAACATCTGCAGACAGGTACAGAGGAAATCAGATCAGAAATAATTTCTGAAGTGAAAAAGAAATGATAACTATAATGAAAGCAGTACTAATTGCTTTGAAAGAAGTCACTGATAAAGAATAAAGGAGAATAGAGAAGTGATGGAATCCTTAAATGAGCAACATAGGAAAGAAATAGAATGCATGAAGCAGATTGAAAGTGCTACACAAGAAATTAAAACCTCAATCACAATCTGGCAAAACCATTTGAATGAAAGTGAAAATAGACTTTCAGACTTTAAAGACACCATTGCAGTTAGTGAAAAGGTAGGAAAAGATCTCTTAAAAACAACTAGGATGCAGGAAAAAATAATGCAAAGATGAAGAATATAAGACTAATAGGCATCAATGAGAAAGAAAGAGTCAATACAAATGCTATAAAAAGAATATAGACAGAAGTAATAGTGAAAACTTCCCAAATATGGGGAAACAATCTGACATTCATGTGACTGAAGCCTATAGAATTCCAAATAACATTGACCCAATTAAAACGACACCCAGACATATAATAATCAAGATCCTAGAAATTCAGCACAGAACAGTATACTAAAAGCCACTGAAGGAAAGAAGCAGATCACATTTAAAGAAAAATCTATCAGAATAATGGCAGATTTCTCTTCAGAAACCATCAAGTCAAGAAGAGTATGGAGCAGAGTACTTCAAGTCCTCTATGAAAACCAATTCCATCACAGACTACTGTACCCTACAAAACTCTTTCAACTATAATGGAGAAGTGAAATACTTCCATGACAACAACTAAAGCCAACCCTATACAGACTACTAAAAGATATTCTAGAGAGTGATCAAAATGAGCACAACTCCATGAATTAAAATGAGCACAAGTCCATGAATTAGAATTGAAAGAACCCATCAAATAGGGCAAAAAATTAAACAGAATAATAAAGGTATACAAAGCAATCTTTCAGTTATTCTTTTTATACAGCATCAAAATATTTCCATCAGCATACTCTACAAATGGACTTCTCCTGCACCTTATGGATCACAATTCTATCCAGGTCTACAAGGTGGATATCGAGGAAATAGCAGTGTCTCAGGCCCACAAGTGACACCTGGTCACCAGTATGCATCATGGACACTGTCCATGTCCACAACATACTAGAACTTTATCAATACACTATCCCCAAACTGTTAGAAGTGCTGGTCATGTATTTGTGTTCCATTATTTCTGTTATGTTTTATTCTTAGCAATTCTTTTCTATGATGAAAGCTTCTTCTTACTTTAATTGTATTGAAATATTTAATTTGTAATTAATATTTAATTTTCTGAATATCCTTTAATCTTCATTTTTGTTTTAATATTTAAATTGTATCTTTGACTTATAATCTACTTAAAAGACATATGATGATATTTCCTTCTACTGTTAGAAACTTTAAGAAGCATATTTCCATTTTCCATTGACTTTATATTACTTCTTCCTTGTCTTTTATACACACACACACACACACACACACACACATACACATACATATATATATATATATATGAAAAAATAAGTATATAACCCAACATAAGATTTATACTGTTTTGTAGAAATCTTCACTGATCTTTTAAATGGGTTCATTTAGTATAGTTTACACAGTCCTTCGTAACTATCATTTAAAGAGCTTTTATTCTTTATCCAGGACCATATAGCAACTTCTCTCGCCTTCTGGATTATGCTGTTTGTTATTTCCTATATGATATGTCTGGGAGTATTAGAATATTTTGAATTTGTATAAATGGAAAATATTTTAAAGGTATGTTTGCTAAGTATAAAATTCAATGAGGACAGATTTTTCTTTCAGTCCTTTGAATTAATTAGTCTAGTTTCTTACACACTTAGTCTTTATCTTTCTAAAGTGGAATAAGATGCTATTTAATTTTGTTCTTCCATAGCTAATTATTTATGTATATGTGTTAATGATTTTTTTCTTTACAATAAGTTTTGGATAATTTCATTTTTATGTATATTGGTATGATTTTATTCAAATTTCTTGTGCAACATTTTTCTTGGAAATGTGGTGCTATAGTTTCAAATAAATTCAGAAAATTCAAATCTTTAAATAATTATTGCCTACCTTTTTCTACTTTGAGAATTCTAATTTATGAATATAAGTTTTTTGATTTTTGACACAGAATGAATTATTATATGAATGATCTATAAATTCTTCATTTTTATTTTTGACAGTTTTTACTGTTATATTCATTTGTTTGTAAGTAATGTATTTACAATGTGCAACCTATTATTAATCTCATGCTATTATTCATCTCAGAAATATTTCTCTAAAATTCACTGACTACATCTTACATTGTTCACACTTTAATATTTGTCTACAATTTTTAATATGCTATATAATTATTGATTTTTAATAAAGTTAATGAGAAAAAAGAACATAAACTTGAAAATACATTATTTCAATTAATTAACTTCTCAACACAGGTCATTGTAGTATATATATGTTAACAAGTGGGCATCAGGAGTTACTGTTTTATTATGTAGTAGAGTGACTAGTTAACAGCATGATATGACAAAATTGTGTACATTTACATCACATTGAAACTTCTGAAAGTATTTACTCAACAACTAATTTAAATAATGGAGAGATTTTTTTTTTTCATTTTTCATGACACCTTCTCCTCCAAAAGACTTTCTCTCAAGCATCTTTAAGCTGAATATCCAAAACATGGAACACTACAAAATCTGAAACTTTTTGAGCACTACTTGATCTTGCTTGGACACATTTCTGTCCTCAGCAGTTCTATCCAATGTTATGTGTGGCAGTCAAACATTGTGTGTCATTACCTTCAGGCTATGTGTATAATGCACACAGGAAGCATAAATGAATTTTGTGCTTAGGCGTGGACCCCATTCCCAAGACAGTACCTTATATATATGCAAATATTATTAAATCTACATAAAATCCAATATGTGAAACAATATTATTTAAAACATTTTGGATAAGAAGTACTCAACATGTATCCATGCCAAGAGCCAACATAAAAAGCTGTGACTCTCCCCAGAAAAGGATCAAAAGCAGCCTAGAAAATAAGTCATCTGCAAGGCTCACTGATTAGTAGAGTGAAAAAGATAATACTTAGGTGCAGAGAAAAAAGGAAAATTAATCCAGCTGGTCATGGTAATAGCAAAGGAATTCTCTCATGAGATGAGAGATATAGGTCTGGATTGTAATCTCCCTCCCACTCTCTCACTTGGTAATTGTGTTCACTGTCATATGTTGAATTATCCTGGAAGAGACACAGTTGGATGTTTGAACTTTAATGTGCCTACCATCTTGCTTGACATTTTTTAAAATTAATTTTAATGAGAAAGAAATAGCAATGAGACACTTACAAAACAGCTTAGGAGGACAGTTGCAATAATTAATACACTGCATATTGTCTTCATAGTAGACGTAGTAGTTATTCACAGTACAAGGTGTAGACATAATCTCTTGTCGAAACAATATTAGTACAAAACTTTCTTCCTATTGAACTAAGAGAAAGTAGCTGACATTTTTTCTTTCCTGGGCCTTATTTTGCCCCTTCCTTCCTTTCTTTTTTCCTTTCTTCTTTCTTTCTTTCTTTCTTTCTTTCTTTCTTTCTTTCTTTCTTTCTTTCTTTCTTTCTTTCTTTCTTCCTTCCTTCCTTCCTTCCTTCCTTCCTTCCTTCCTTCCTTCCTTCCTTTCTTTCTTTCTTTCTTTCCTTTCTTTCTTTCTTTCTTTCTTTCTTTCTTTCTTTCTTTCTTTCTTTCTTTCTTTTCTTTCTTTCTTTCTTTCTTTCCTTTCTTTCTTTCTTTCTTTCTTTCTTTCTTTCTTTCTTTCTTTCTTTCTTTCTTTCTTTCCTTATTTTCTGAGGTTGAACTCAAGACCTTGTGCTTTCCAGGCAGGTGCTTTTGCCACTATCTCCATCTCCAGTCCTACTTTTGTACTTTTGACTGACCAAACATAAATACACACACATATGTTCTACCTCCAGATGGCTAACACTTATGAGAAAATGAATCCAATATGAAAAAGCCTACCCAGCATGGCACTAAGTATTCATAACTCCCAGGTTTTTAGTGGGTAGTGACTCAATATTTTTCTTTCAGACAGGGTCTCCCTATGTAGTTCAGATAGTGCTGAACTCACTTTGTAGCCCTGGCTGGTCTTGAACTCATTGTTATCTTCTTACTTCAGCCTCCCAAGTGCTAGGATTACAGACATGTGCCATCATTTCTGGTCTGTGTTGTTTCCCTTTAGCTGCATGTAGGAAAGAGTGGGGATGCTTCCTGATCATTTAATTTCTGAAGACAATAACACAAAGAACTGATCATATTGCTATTTTTTTATGGCTTACAAACAATGTATTTTTATTTTGTTTGATCTTACTACAGAAGCATAAATTGGTACTACTAGGCTAATTGTAAGATGAGAGGACTTAGGATCAAGCCATCAAAACAGCCAACCCAAAGTGACCTAACCAGGTAAGTACAAAGCAGAACTGCCTAATAAGGAATCAGAAACTTAAATCCAAATCTTCTGGAACTAAGATTTGTTCATCATCAGATACTGATTTCAACCTCAGTACTTTTCAATAAAATATTTTTAAAGCTCATAATTTATTATTCTTGTATCTCAGTAGAAACTGTCAGAATTTGAATTATTATCAAATTAGAATATGGCAGACCATAATTTATGATTGCTTAGTTTAATACTATTTTCTATACCATTGAATAAAGGGAAAATGCTGAATGGTGGCCTTTTCTGATAAAAAGTTTTCTGTTTCCTTCTCAGGGTCAATTCACCATGCTTGCAATATCAGCATGGTTTTCAGCTGAGCTTTTATTTGTAAAGGTAGAAGCTTCTTGAGACAATTTCTCCTTGTGATCGATAAAGCATTTCCCCTCCTCCTCCTCAGACTGCCACCGGCTCCAGCAGTATCAAAACCATCTCCTAGAGCCAAGGGACTCCTCCAGAACATCTATAAAAAGGCCAGGTTATCTCCTGGCACCAACCAAAACGTATATTCATGTTCTTGTCCATCTTTTGTTGAGCTAAATTTGAGGGACTAGATTATGGGCTTCTTTCAAAATATTGATTAATAATGGCTATTTCTATTTTTAAGAATAAGTTGAATCAGTTGTTTAGCACCAAGCATAAAAAAAAAAAAATCAAGTGGATTTCTTTCCCCTCTGTGTCAGTTGGATGTTATGGTAAATATTTGGCTCTATATAGATAGCAATATTGCCTAGATGTTGCCAAAACAGCTTGTTGACAAAGTAAAAATGCAGATAAGTTATATGATGTTTTGTAGCCACAACTGTAATTTTTCCAGTACTAACTGTTCTGTATTTTTCTGAAGCAATAAGGTTAAATGATACATGATAATTTCTTCCTTATAGAAATAAAGCTTGAAGTTTTTGCTTGATTTTAGGCAGTCATAATTCATAAGAATTTATTCACTCATTAGTGCAACTAATCTAAAAACTGACCACCTGTTAAAAACTTCAATCTGAAAGTTTAAATTTTCTTTTGAATAACATAGTGGTACAATGAATTAAAGTTAATAAAAAAAGTAAAGGGAAAGTTAATGTGATCATAAGATGAATTAATAGAATCTTGACTTAGGCAATTTTATCTATGGGTAGGATAGGAAATGAATTGAAATAAAAGGCAGTCTAATTACATAGTTCCTTATGAGTCACTAAAATATATGAACCTAATCAAAGATGAACCGCCTAGAACACATTTAATATAGTTATTGAGATTGTGAGCAATGCCATGCCCCATTTGGTGGAGAGAAAAATATTTACTGAAGTGTTGAAAAACATATAATTGAATACAAATTCTGAACTGTAAATCCTATAATTGCTTTAGGAATTCCAAGGAATAAAAGATTGATGAAGGCCCCATTGGAGAGATGGTATTCCAGCTGCGCCTTAGAGCAAAGGTCAAGTTTGAATTGATAGAGGTAAGAAAGGAAGACGTTCTAGAGGAGAAGGGCAACATGAAGAAAATCCTAAGGGAGAGAGTGGGCAGGGCATGCAGTGTTACTTTGTGAGAATACAATACTGGGAAGGCTTTCACCTACTTGGCTTAGAACATGGTTTTAGAAAATGTCTGCTTTCCATCTTTTCTAACATTTGTAGACTTTGTCCTTGTTGACCTATTATTAAGGCATTAAGAGTAGTGATGTTTATTAGATAATAATGAATAAAATCATCATAACATCTCAAGGATGCTCTGAGAGCATTTTCCTACCATGAATTTATTGTCTGCAGCAATAACATACATCAATAAACAGTGTCCTTAGATATAGTTCTCCAAATCCATTACTTACCATTTAAATAGTAGCTTACACATGAGATGATGAAAAAGTCCCAGCCTTCAGAAATTCAGAATAGGAATATAATTCAGTCAGACTAGAGGCAGAGTGGAAGAAGGATTGTGCAAAGCTACCTATGACTACTTGTCTTATTTTTGAGCTTTTTTCATTTTTTCTGGGTTTCTCAAGACAAAATTTCTTGTGCTGTTTAACAAAACCAAACATTTTTATATATTTTGCTAGGTGTATGGGCATACTGAGAGATGTTTTATGTGCACACAGATAACATTTCAAGCATTCAGAGCTTTACAATCAAGAGGCAAAAAAGGAAAAAAGAAAGAGGCAAAAAAGGGCATAATAGAAATAATCAAATAAGGAGTATTTTATTAGGAAACTAAATTAATTCTACTAGAAAATTTCTTCTAAAAGGGTACAATAGGTAAGAAAATGTTTTTGGTGGTTTGCAATATAACAGTTATATATTAAATATCTCTTAGTGTATAAGACAATATATGTATAAAAAGCACAATAAAACCACACTTTCATAATATGGTTTTTAAAGTGGTACTCAAACAGTATCAATTAAAAGGCAAATTATCTAACACCAGCCTGACCTGCTGAATCAGAAGCTTTGAAAGGGAGGGTCAGTGATCTGTGCTGTAATGATCAGGTGATTTTAACATGCGCAAATGTGTGTGAAACGATAATTTGATTTGTGTAATAGTTTAGGATAAAGCTAAAAAAAACCTACTCAAAACCTATTTTGAAAATAAAATTTAGTGTTATGTAACGTGTGAAATACAGATATTATTGAGATTGTAATTCAATTCCATAACTGAAGTTTTCAAAATCATGCTCCTCTGTATAGGATTGTAAGAACTGCAGTTTGGCAAGAATTTACAGTGCAGAACAAATGAGAAAATTAACAAAATGAAGGAAAGAAAGAAAAAAAAAGGGAGGAAATTGGGTTTAATGTGACCTAGCATGGGTCAAAAAGGACCATTTGGGAAACCCATTGTCCACAAAGGTAGATAAGTTACCAGCTAGACTACCTTGTCTAATGTTAAGTTAATTCTGTGAATGCAGTCAAGGCAGAAAACTCCTTGACTTTATGGGCCAAGCACAGAAGTACTTCCCAGATGGCCTGAATTAATGGACATTTTGTTTGTTAAAACACCAAATGTCTAAAAGCAAATTGGAGTCACTTGGGTCAGAACACCCTGCCTTCATTTTCCTTCCATTTGGCAGTGATCCAGGTTGGGTGTTCTTTGTACCTCTATCTGTAATCAAGGAACGTGTGCTGTTCTCAAGGGACTGTATTCTCCACAGAGAACACCAAAAATGGCTGCCCTCATGCTCTAGCACAATGCAGCGTGACATTCTGGAAGTATTTTTATACTTACATTTAATAATCTTGTACCTTAATTGCGATTTTACCATGACAGTACCTATTGGTAAATTTAATAAGTGAACAAATATTGATGAGAATAATTTTTTTTTACTTAGAACATGATAATATTTATCAAGCATTTAGAAAAACATTCTTGGTTGAAGCTTTCTTGTTGATATGTAGAAGATCTGTTTTCATCAATTCATTTTAGTTTACATACTTAAATTTTGTAACTTTTAAAATTTCCTGCCTAGTTATATTATTCTATGACTATAAAACTAGCATCTTTGTTAATTTTTTGTCACCTCAACTTCTACATGAAATTGGAAGTAAGTCATACAGTACTGAGTAGCACATATAAGGAGTCTATACAGTGGGAATTGGAGACTTTCTTTACATCACAAGTAGCATATCATGAAAGATAAAGGTGGGGCAGGACCATTTATGAGGCTATAAGAATCCCACACCTAAAATTCATTATCAAAAACTGGTTAATGCACAAAGGCATAGTTTGCATTTGAAGGGATTTGAAGAGGGTGGTATCCTAATGAATGGTGAAGTGGACTCAACTCCTCATGTTAGCTACTTTATGGAAGGAAGATGCATCACTTTTATGGATGTAAATAATATTCATCTCAATTTCTAATAATATTCATATTAGTCACAATATCTGATGCTCACTTACAAATATTTTCTTTCATATCTCTGAAATCCATGTATCTATCATTTATCTATAGTATTTTCTATCTATGTATCTGTGTATCTATGTATTTATGTATCTATCTATCTGTCTATCTGTGTATCTGTCTATCCATCTATCTATTTTATTGTTCTTAAGGAAAAATCAAGAAAATGACACATTGCAAAGAAAAAATAAACTGGAAGAAGAAATAAAGAAATCTCAGATGCAGGAAACATCCACCAGCATTTACAATAGCTGTGATTAATGTATTCAAGAATCTGCTGGAAAGAGAAGAAAATATATACAACAGAAAAGGAATTTCAGTAGAAGGTTGAAATGTATGAAAGTATAAGTTGAAAATGCTTAGCATGAAAACTGTGATAGCAAGACAAACACAGATGCTCTTGACTTATGATAGGATAATATTCCAATAAACCCATTGTGAGATGAAAATATCATAGGTTGAAAATATATTTCATATGCCTCACCTACTGAATAGTTTGCTGCTCAGAAGCACAGTATAGTAGAGCTATATTGGAGCATCTGCTCTTCTGATCACGTGGATAGTTGAGAGCTGCAACTTCCTGCAGGTTCCCTGTCATGAAAGCATCATGAAACCTAAGCAATGGTTAACACTGAAAATTTGAAGTGCAATTGAAAGCCACAACTCCTGAATTATCTTCAAGTAGGAAAAGTCCTAAGTTGAACTTCTGTAAACCAGGATTACCATTAATTTCTTTCATGCACTTATCAGCAACCTAGACGGAAAAGGACAGGATCAATGAGTTAAATCAGCTCAGTTGATATACTTGAACCTTGGGGAGTACAAAGCATTGTGAGTTCGAGAACAGCATGGGTTATGTCCATGAACACAGAGTGTTCAAGGACACTTGACCTCCTTAAGAAAACCTTGTCTAGGAAGAAAATATGGATAAAAAGATACAATGTTAGAAATGTAGGAAAAAGAGCACAACAAAACACACAGAGCTGTTAAGCCATGATCAACTTCATAAACCACTTGGAAGTGGCTTTCTAGAATGAGAAGGTTGAGAGCCCAGTGACATGGGCCTGGCTTACAAGTCTCCAAAAGTTTATTAAAGTCATCAAAGAGCAGTTTCAAAAAAATCTTAGTAGCACCAGCATGAAACAAAACAAAACAAAAAGCAAAACACAAGTAGGCTAAGTACATCAGGTATATCATAACAAAAGCGTTTTTTAAAAAGTATTGAAGAAACCAGTGAGAAAGTAAACATATAGATAAAAACAAAGTTAGTATTGACAGATACCTTAGAAAGTAATGCTCTCAAAAATACAAGGAAGACATGTCAAATGGATAGAGAAACAAAACAAAAGTATTTATCAATGGAAAATTCTAGACCCTATGATATCTATTTAAAAATGAAGGTCAAATTAATAACTTTCCAAATAAGAGAAAATTTGCCAAACTGTTAAAAGATAATAGACATTCTATAACAAAAAATAGAAAGATATGGTGGTAAATAACACATGGGAAAGTAAAATATATGACAGCAATAATATAAATTATAGCATGGCCAGGCTCAGTCTGTGAGTGTCTCAGACCTGTGGTGAGGAATCTAATTCACACACTAGGGCCTGAGTTAGCAGTTACTTATTTGGTAGTTAGCTGTACTTAGCCACCTTACTAAGGATAATATGATATTGGCATAAAAACTATTATATGGATCAGTGGGACAGAATAAAGCACAGAAATGGACTCACATGTCGATTACGTTTACAGAAACTTGAGGCAATTCAATGGGGAAATAAGCCTATTCAACAATTGATGTTTATGCAATTTGGTATCTAGATTAGAGATGACCTCAGCACTGTCATTTAAAACCAATACGAACCATAAAACTACACATAGGAACAAAACCTATAAAATTTCTTGAAGAAAAACATAAGAAGCTGTGTCACTATGGTAGCCAATGATTTCTTAAGAGGCAGAGAACATTTCTGTCATTCATTTCTGGAAGACAAAATGTCCAGCAGAAATAGAAACACAACCAGTAGACAAGCATTTTTTAAAGAATGGAGCAAGCTAAAATGAGTAAAATCATTATCCCTTGATTATGGTTGGCTCTTGCCCAGACCTTCCATCAACTGTCCAGTGTTAGATGGGCTCTTATCTGATTCCAGGAACTTAGGATTTCCCCATTTATTGGACAATTGGGACTTTCAGCCAAAATACTACTTTATTTTAATTACATCATTTCTTTATTTCCTTGAACCCAACAATTTCCAGGATTACTTTCAAATCATTCTTGAATCCATGGGCATAGGACATAGACCACTTTGCAGTTGTGAATGTGCACTTGGTTCTGAGAGCCACTAGGTGTGTGCCAGGTTGCCTGCTGTAGCTACATGTTTTATAAATTCTGCTCTGCTCCTTTATTTTCCTTGTTTTCTTCTTACTTATCTAGTTCTGTACTGCTTTTATTATCTTCCTATTAGAAGAGTAAAAATAAAGACAAGGTATAAAATATGATGAGAAATGGGAAAGAGAAGAGAGAATAATTAAATGTAAGAAAAAGCATGCAGATAAAGTTCTGGAAACAGAATGATAAATCTTTCAAGAAAGAGTGAAACCCAAATAAAACTGTTAAAAGCTCCATCTGTGAACACACAAGCTAGCCAGAAGGTGGGGGTGAAGTAGGAAGTATTTGGGCTCTTGGAGTCTTCCTATCCACAGGATAATGTACAGAGAAAAGTAGGATAGTTTATTAGACATTGTTAAATACTATTTAAAGTTATTCACTGTCAAATTTTTTCTCCTCCAGACAATCTAATAGATAATAAAATTTAAATCTAAAATCTAGAAAAGCCTTCAAATGTTCTAAAGATTTTCATAGAACCTTAGCCATCTCCAGTTCTCCCTATTGAGGTTGTTGAACATTCTTGGAATTGGTTCAGAGAACAGTTATGCACCATCTGTGTGCCATTTACAGTACGAAAAAAGAGTATCTTTAAACTATTTATATTCTAAGTTTTTTAAATTCTTGTTGGACAAAGTAGAACCAGTTCTGGTTTCAGGAAGCAGCTTAGTCTTATACCCAGAGAATAAATAACCGAGATAAAACCCTTGCTAAAGAAGAAATACAGGTGCTTGTTATAAGAATTTAAAGCAAAATATTGCAAATACAAGCCTAATCAATATGCCAGAGTGATCATTGTGCTACTGATGCTCATCAGAAAGTAGCTCACAGGCTTCTACTATCTGCCAAGGAGTATCTAATTGTTTTCAAATGGTTGGAATGATTCAAAGGCATGACACGTCAAGCAGTAATCATGGCCTATTGAACTAAGAGAAATTAAAAGTACTGGCAATAATCCCATCCATTACACAAACTAGTCCAACATTGGCATATAGTCTCAGCGTGAATTATAACAATTTCAAAAATTGTGTGGTCATAGTTTATTTCTATAGGTATATTTTACCATGAGGATTACTGTTTCTTCTAACTTAAGATATCTTTAGAAAGAAGAAACCTTTTACATGAAACAAAAACCATGCTAACTTTTCACAGGCATAAATCATATGATTTATATACATGATATATAATTTGATGTATTAATTATATATATATAATTTTTTGTATTTAGTCTAAAATACAAATGCAGTAGTAATTGAGTTGTTTATTTTAATTCATTTCATTTTAGAATGGTCATTTTCACTTTCTTCTTGCTGCTTCTAAAATGACTTGCATTTGTCGGATGACTTTTGTTTTCACTCTTTAGTTTTTCTTCTAGCAGCATTGCTCACCTTCCTGATCAGTCATCATCACTGATAACTCAAACACAAGTACAGGATTCATTGGTTAAAAGTGGATCCAAGGAATCCTGAACAATCAGGATCCTGTACAGAAGCACTTCTGTTACCTCATGCCGGGAAGTACGAGAGGAGCTCTAGCTTCCCTGTGTCATTCCTGCAGCAGAATGCTACTGAGTCAGAGCTAAAAAGACACAAATTTGGCCCAACAACTGACATCCAGACATTATGCTAAGAGGCTTCATCTCCATATAAAATGTTACCTTGGCATCTTTCACTCTTTGCCTTTGTTTTCATTTTGGGAGTAATTGTCTATAGTTTATTTGGTGTGTAATGAGGTTCTAATGAGATATCTACAAAGTAGGAGAAATAGAAGCAGAATCAGGCAAAGATGGAAGTCTTGCATAAGGTAGTTTTTTTGGGGGGGAAACTTGTTTGCTTATATTATACAAGATCCAGTGTAATTTTCCAGTGGCAAAATATGCCATATTTTGAAGTACAGAGATTTAAAAAATGGCAAAAATAATAACTGAAAACAGGTTCAAAATATTCTGGATAGTAATAAGGTCTCTAGGAAATATGCACTTAAGGGTTGGCCAGGTGGCTCAGCGGATTAAAGCGCCTGCTTAAGCAGATGCTGGGACTGGGGTTCCACCTTCCCCCACGCTCCCTCCATGTTGTGCTGGCCCTGCCCCAGGGCGAGCTGAGATGGTGAGTGAGACCAGGAGGTGGTGAGTGCCTGTAACCCCAGCTCTTGGGAGGCTGAAAACAGGAGAATCACTGGGAGGCTGACATACACTTAAAATTCTTGATGGGCAGGGAAGCAGCACAAAGTGATGTTGAATAACACTGAATATTTCTTAAATATGGGAAAATAGGAGATTTGAGATGCTCAATCAAATAAAAACTGATACGTATAGAAGCACAATAGACATGTGATAGTCCAATTACTCAGAGCCACTGACCAAGAGCAAATCTTCAGAAGAAAATACTATATACAAGGTAGCAAAGTAGTCCAAGTGACTTCCATTTAATATAATACAAGCCAGAAAAATAAATAAATAAATAAACCAATAACCTTTGACTTGTGAAGAAAAATGTTGACCTTGAAGTCTACATGAACCAAAAGAAAAAAATCCCTCATGATTAAAAGTATATTTAGTTCGTTTTAGAATAAGGACGGTGGCAGGAATTTGTCACTGAAGGAATTACAGCAAAAGATACATTGAAAATATTCCTCAGGCTCAAGGGAGACATTTTAGACAAAAACTTGTATTTGCACAAGAGAAGAAAACTATCTCAAATGGCAAGTATGTAGAAAAATATAAAAGATTACTTTCCATCTTAAATTTTTTATTAAACTGTGCCTGATTGAGTAAAGCAAACATGGCATATAGCATATTGAGTGAAATTATTGACAAGGCAAAAAAGTAACAAATATTGTTATACTAGTCAGATGCTACACAGAAATTTGCATCATGCTATCTTAGTTACTCTTCTCTCGTTGCTGGGACAAATACCCGACACCCAAAATGAGGGAAGGAAAGGTTTATTTAGCTCCGTTACTGGAGGTTTCAATGCATACTCAGCTGGCTCCAAGGCAGAGCGGCACATGGCAGAGAGCAACCTTTCATGGTGGTAGCAAAGAGCGAGAGAGCAAAGGGAGGAGTAGTGGGAACAGTGCCTACAGACAGGAAGTCTGTCTCCCTTCAGGTGCATTCAGGCTGTGTACTCACACCGATAAGCTCAGTGGATCATGAGTTAATCTCAAACTCTAGGAGTCCATCCCATGACTACATGAGGTTGCGGGGGGGGGGGGACACCTAGAGACAAACCATACTACATGCTAAAGGAAGAATTCCAGAAAGAAATATCTATGTAGAAATATCCCAATGGATATTGCTGAGAAGTCTTTTATATGAAGGTTTTCTTAGGTTCTCTGGGAGAATATACTATAAAAAACCTGATAGTTTGCTAAAATCCAAGTTAAGTTTTATTCTGAAATGTATAAAAGATCTAGGCATATTCTTGCTTGTGATGGATAACGCTAAGCAGATACACTGACTTTGAGTGAAACACACCTGGGGAGAAATTGGTCCTAGATCTGGTTATCTGACAAACAGTAATATACTTTTTGAATCCTAGAAAGGAAATCTAATTTGTTTTTCCACACTTAACAAAAGTGGTAGAATAGAGTTCTGTCAATGTGATGGATTCCAGGAAAGTGTCATCAACAAGTAAGAATGACTATAAAAATTTTCAAGGAGAGAATTCTAGGAGGCTTTCCTTGCAAGAAAATCCAAAATGCACTGCAGAATCATTTGGAGGGTGCTGAGAGAGGAGAGGTAAAGTGCTTTGACATATTTTCATTACACAGACTTTCCAAATAAATTTGGGAAATTTTTTCAGGTCAATGTTTAGGAGGTGTCTATTTTCTAAATTTAGTTGTCATAAATGAGTGGCCCTAAGAGCATGTGTGTCAAAACTTCATTTTAAGTATCATAACAATAGGTTAGAACAATTGTCTGTTAAATTTTAATGACCTCACCAGTAAGATATTTCTTAAAAATTGTGGAGGTTATACATTTTTTTCATACATACAAGTTTAATGCTCAGCTAGTGCTGCATGAGTAGGCAGTGAAAATTTAAGACTTATTCCAATAGCATTCAAGGGAAAATTTTTAGTTATGTAGGTAAGCACAAAATTAAATAAAATTTTCAAGATTGGAGGGGCATTTGCTGAAGATAATTTTATCAGGAATAGGATTAATAGTTTGCAAGGAAAGTGAGCATTAACAAGTAAATGGCATGAGATTCTGTAATTGTCTCTTTGTCAAAGTGGCAGCCTTGTTTTTAAAGCTTATTATAGTAAACTATGTTTTAAGCAGGGTTTTGAGAAAATGAAAGCTTGTAAAGTGGAGTCTTCTTTCTTCAAAACAATCTTTTTAGTACAGAGATAATAGAACATATATCCTATTATACGCTCATATGAAGAAAAACAAATGTTGTTTAGAGATTGATCAAATATGTCCCTAATTACTGATTATTTGCCAGAGGGAAAAAAAATAAAGTCTCTGATCTAAAGGGAATTACATTTGTGTATCATGTCAATTTTCAGAATTAAGGGGCTGAGAGATGACTCAGCAGAATAAGCACTTCCCTGGTAAGCACAAGGGCCTCAGTTCAATCCCTGGCTCTCAAAAAAAAAAAAAAAAAAAAAAAAAAAAAGAAAGAAAGAAAAGAAAAGGAAAAAGAATTACTATTAGGTAAATAAACTGACATGGACATAAAAATGGTGATGTATGCTCTCTTGGTTAGAGAGTCTCTCCTTAAAGCTTTTGCCTGAATTTGGAATTAAATGAAGTGGTATGTATTTATTTTTTTATAGGTTCAGCTCTAGATGTTTCTCTAGGCAGAAAGAGCATCTGTGGCAATAGTACTGAGGTGAGATATGGGTGGCGCACTGAAAAGTACCAAGAGAGACGACGTAGCAGGGCGGAGTATTCAAAGAGGTAGGGGTTAGGCCACGGCGATAGACAGTCAGCACAACAGGCAGGCACTTCAACACAGTGATCAAAACCTGGGAATATATTCTGATTAAGATAGGGTGATACTGAAAACATCTTAGGTGAAGAGAAACCACCTGAGCTTTGTTGTGGAAGGATTTGACTCTGCTTGTTATGTTGGAATAAAAAGTAGCAGCCTAAGCAGGCAGGATGATGGTAACCCAGGTAGAGACAATGGTGAGCCGCGCATAGGGCAAATGGGAACCAATGACGTTTGTTCATTCCTAAGACATGGTGCATGAAAAGAATGAAACAAAGACCTATTTTTTTAATTTTTATTTTCTATTTTTAATTTAGTTCGGGGTACACAGAGTCTCACCGCACAGATCAGACTCATAGTGATCCTCCTGTTTTCAGCTTCTCAAGTGCTGAGATTACAAGCATGTGCTACCATGCCCAGTCTCAGTTGCCTGAGACTCATTACACCCTGGGGGTGGGGCCAGCAAAGCATGGCACGCTGGGGATCATATCCTGGTCCCTGCACCTTCCTAAGCAGGTGCTTCAGTACCTTGAGCTATTTGGCCAGCCCTTATTTTTTAAATTACTTAAATTATTCAAAGACCAAATTTCTATTTATTAATGTATGGCAACTGAGGAAAAGTACTGTCAAAGGCAGAAGAACCAAGAGTTCAGTTTTACAAAAGTTAATTTGGTGACCCCCCCTTAGTCTTCTAGTAATTGGTGTCCAAAATGAGAACTGTACATAAGTAGATAGGTATGTTTTAAAGGAAGTAAGAATGAATTAATGCCCTGAAAACCATTAGCATAAATATGTATTTTAACCATGGGCTGAAGTGAGACTGCCAAGAGTTTGTTGGTTCATAAAACTAAAGAAAGGATCCCTAACATATTCCAATTGTTTAGAGGTTGGAAATGCATGGAGACAAGAGAGAAGCTAAGAACAAGGGGTCAAAGGCGATGAAACTGGAGTAGAGTCAAGTGAAAGATGTAGTCAACCAGAGAAAAGAGTGATGAGATAGCCAAAGACTGCTGATTATTAACTTCTTATTGGCTGATATCTAGTCATCTCTAGCCACCATCATAGCCCATTGCAATGTAATCAAAACTTCTGTCCTTGGTGACAATATGACATGGTACATGTTGCAATGGGACAAAAATTATGGGACGTCAACTCTGATTTGCAAAGGAATCATATCTAAAACACTGAATTTTATGGTACTTCTCCCTTTGCTATCCCAAGCTCCTGTTTCCTCCAATGAAAGTAAGAATCACTGTAGAAGAATAAAGAAAACTTACAGCACATTAAGTTATTCACAAATAATTTCAAGACCCTCCTGAGAAGACATTGCTGTTTTACTGTTAATCAAATGATTTAGAAGAATGAACCTAAAGAAAACTTTACTCATGAGCTTAATATGGTTTACATTTGGGGCAACTACATTCTAAATTAGTGAGTTAAAACTGAGTGCCTATACTCTCCAAATTTAAGATTTACGTACTGTTATCTTTTCTTTGCCATTGATAAACAAGAAATTATTGTCTTTGAGTAACTACAATTTGTGTTTTACCTACTCCAATGAGGACATTAACCTTCTACATCCATAACTAAATAAATACTGTCTTTTGAAGCAACAATCAGGCTGCTACTTACACACACAAAAAAAATTTTGAATATTGTAACTAAACTATGGCCTTCTATAATGACAAAGAATATATCTTAACTCACTGTGATCGATGACAGAAAGCTTACCAAATAAAAGCTTACAATGATAGAATATATCTCATATTCATCAAAACCCAAATACTCGAGAACCTTCATTTTATAACTTTAAAATCAAACTTGTAAGAGACAACTGAGAGAGAAGACTCTGACCAAATGAGTTTCATGCTCAAAAGGTGAACTCCAAAACAAGAAAGGCTCTATCCTAGTAGTTTTCTATCCTTGAGGAAGTATACAGAGAGTGACTAGGATTCGAGTTAGACTTAAGGATATGAAAGCATGCCTGAGACTGTGCCAGGGACAGCGCTTTTAAAACCTCAGGCAAAGAAAAATTACAGGCTACTGTTTTCCTAAGGCAAAGAAAAATTATAGGCTGGTGTGACTCTGGATCCCACTAATGGATTCTCTACGGGGTTTTAGTGATGTGTGTATGGTAAGGTGGAGCCTAGATTGGTTTCCCACAGTAATTTGATGCCATGAGCAATTCTATTTTAATGGAGTTATAATAGACACTTTATTTCAAACAAACATTGATGTTAGTGGATGTTAATTTTCATAGTGTTTTCCTCTGAGCAAGGAGGGATTTTGTTCAGGACAATAAGACACTGTTTCAATTTATGAGATAAAAGTTTTCAGACAGAGAAAAAAGGAGTCATCTATGCTTCTGTGCTTTATCTGGGATTTATCTCAACTCTCTTCTGCTTTGTCCTCTGGCCATACCTGAATTCACCACTTACTGCAGAACAACTGATGGCTCTGCTGGATGGCAGCACCTGTAGTCTTCACAATACACTCTGGTCTTTACAACATTTGCGATGATCACATTGATGGTCAGCCTGATACAGTTGATAAAAGCTGTCTGAACAGAAAGCAAGACAGGAAGTACCACGTTGATTGCATTTTGTGGTGATCTGTTTGCTTTGCTTTTTTATTTAACTTTCAAGTTTTCTAGAAAATGTTCAAATCCAACATTCCATAGTGGATTGGGCATTGTTTTGGAGTTGAAGAATACATAAATATCATGGGAAAGAAATATTGGGAACTAGTATATGATGACTAGTTTTCCTTACCTCTTTTGGTATTCAAAACACTTGGATTTTATAATAGCAATCATAATTCTCAACCCTAACTCCAGGCTTAATTTCTAACTCTGACAATATACTTTTGACTAAAAAAAAAAATCCACTCAGGAAGTAGTTCTTAGATTTACCAGTGCTATTCATCAATTTCTACCCATACACATGTAAGCCAGAAAGTCCTTTTAGTGTTTTAGCAAAAATAGCTTACAAATCTGAAAACTTTTCATTATAATGCATAAATGTGTGCCATATAAGTTAACTATAAAATTTTCTACTAAATCCCTTGAAGCTTTATATTCCTTAAAATGTATCCTATGTAAAATACAAATGAATTTGTTGCTGTTTTTCCACAATGAAATTCAGACTTCTTAATGTCACCTGCAAAGCTTCTCTCCACCCTGAACATTTTAGGCAAAGCATTTTGACTTCATCTCTGCTCTTCGTTGTCTCTTACTTACATGTTTTTATTACATGTATGTCCTGAGCCTAACATTACTTTTTGTCTTTTCTCATTCCCTGTTTTGCCCACAGAAACTATCTTTAATTTTCTAAGTTCTGTCTTCACATCCTGGTTATGCTACAAGCCTCTGTGTTCCCACCAAGCCATGTTTCTGTTGGTGTACTCGCCACATGAACTCATCATTGATGCTGTATTTTTTCTCTGTGTTCCCAAGATAATGCAAGCTTCTTAAAAGCAGGGACTGTTAAATGTTAATTCCTTGTCAAAGGAAATAACTAGTTAAAAAGTAAAAAGGAACACACAATACACAAATATTTGTCAAGTAAATGAATGAATAACTCAATGGCAAAAAAAAAAATGGTATGACACTACTGTTTTAGTGTCTATTCTCTTAATCTTATTTTATTGCAGCCCCCCCCAACACCTTGAAAGCAATGTGTCTTGAAGGCTAAACAATGCAGCTCATTTTGATTTAGTTCAGATGAAATTTGAGAAGCTGCAACAACTGAAAATATTAGCAAACCCTGCAAGAAAGCAGATTTGTGCTGAAGCAGAGGTGCAATCATACCCAGGAAAAGCCTGAGCTCGTGATTTATTCCTTGAAAGTTTCCAGTGTGAGTACAATTAGTACACTCTTAGAATGGCTCCAAATGATGAAGGATTTAATTACATCAAGGAGCTCTACCTCCAGAGCTAGAAATATAGACATAAATTTGTGCTTCTACTTAATTTACTTGAAAGAGTTTTGATTCTAGCCACAAATTTGAATTTAAATGAATATAACTGGAAGCAACAGTTAAAGCCCATTATTCCTGAAAATCCAATGATTAGAGATAAGAATGTTTACATTTGTTTAATTCAAAGAAATAGCCCCACTTCCACACTAAACAGTAAAACTCACTTTTTGTTTCTCTTTAGATCATAACCAAAAGAGGAATTTCATAGAATCTTGGAATCCATTTCTTTACCTGTATTGAGTAGAAAATTGAAGAGGTAGCCCAATTAAAAAACACTGTACATTTGCATTACGTGTGGAAATGTGTATATTAGTAATTATATCAATAGTGATTATAACAATATTATTTTAATTCTGTTAAGAATGAAGAAATAAATATTTGACATTTTCTTCATTATATTTTAAAATATTGTGTTGAGAGCTCGGTATAGTTCAGTGATAGAGCTTCTACCTCACATATTCCAGGCCCTGGATTTGATCCACTGGAAATTTTATTTGTATGTTGCCAGCACTAGGCAATCGATACACTAATTCCAGTTCCAGGACACATCCTGTTTCTTCCAGATCCTTTCACGCAATAATCTATTTCCTGTCTGTGCATATTTGCTTACTGGGGACATTTTGTTGGTAAGATTTCTATCACAGTAACAAAATATCCAAGATAAATGAAGTAGAAGAGGAACAACCTAGTTTGCCTGTTGGTTTCAGAAAATTTCAGACCGTTGCTGGGTTCTGTTGCTTTGGGCCTGTGGTGAAGCAGGACATCGTGTGAGCAGCACAAGGCTAAACAAGGCTACTCAGGAATAGGAAGTGAAAAGAATAAAGAGAAATGGTGGTAGTCCCATGTCATGTTCAAGGTTCCACTCCCTCCGACAGTCCCATCAGTTGGGAAAGGAACTATAACAGAAAGCCTTTGGAGGATATTTAAGATCCACAAGCAGGTGTTTTACATGAGATGTCAAGCAATTTGTGGCTCTTTCTCATGAATTTCTTTACCTAATATATAATTTTAAAGTTTACCATGTTATGCCATGTGTTCATATTTTAGTTTTTTGAGTGTTCTTATTTATTTACATATGTGAACATACCACATCTTATTTATCCACTTATATATTGAGATGTTTTCTAATTTGGGGTCTTTAAGAGAAATTATGGTATGAACCTATAGATGTAAGTTTTAATATCCTTTAAAATTTTTTTCTTTGGTATATACCTGGAGTACAATTTCTGGGTTAATTTTGTTTACCTTTTGTGGGAATGGCCAAACATTTTTCCACAGTGGCTGTGAAATTTTGTGTCACCTTCAGTGTGTGTAAGGCTCCACCACCTTCATTTCTTCTCCAATACTTCTTGTTGTCTGACCTTTAAAAATGATATTTACTGAAGCAAGTGTGAAGTAGAATCTCACTGTGGTCTTTATTTTCACTTCCTTATTTGTTGAGCAGCATTACATGTACTTACTGAACATTTGTGTATTTTCTTTGAAGAAATGACTAATTTCTATGCTCATTGTCAAGTATTTAAATTCTTTTCATTGTTGAGCTTTTGAAGTTTTAAATATCTATTGTGTGCACTAGTTCTCTATTATATGGAGGGTCTGAAAATTTTTAACATACCGTGTGAGTTGCCTTTTCCCTTTTTATAATAAAAAGTGCTCTTTTGATGTACAAAATTTTATTTTGTCAAAGCTCATTACTTGTATTCTATTTCTTAGGATTTGCAATCATATTTGTGAAAAGATTGCCTAACACAAGTACAGAAATATTTATACTGTCTTATTTTCTAAGAGTTTTATAGTTTTAGCCCTACACTTATGTCATTGACCCATTTTGAATTACCTCCTGAATATTGTGTGAAGTTAGGGTTCCGATTTTATTGATTTGCTTGTGATTCTCCTGTTGTTCCTTAATCAATTATTGAAGAAAATTTCTTTTCCTCATTACATGGTCTTGACAATCTTATCAAATTTAGTTGGTTGTAGATAGATGAATGAGCTTGTTTCTAGCTTGTTTAATTCTACTTTGTTGGTCTCTCCTACACTTGTGCCACATTACTTTGGTTATTGTAATTGTGTACTGAGTTTTAAAACTGGAAAATATGTTTTTCCATTTATTTTTCTTTTTCAAGATTCTTTTGGTCCAACAGAATTCATTATATTTCACATACTTACATGGTAGCTTGTTCATTCCAGAAAAAAAACAAAACAGATTTTTATGGTAGTTATATTAAATCAGTAGGTTCCTTTAACATATTGATATTAAATTTTGAAATTTGCAGAGATAGGATACCTTTTCATTTGTGTTTAATTTCTTTCTCTTTTTTTTTTTTTTGCGGAACTGGAGATTGAACTCAGGCCCTTGTGCTTGCCAGGGAAGTGCTGGCCCATCTCCCCGGACCCCTGTGTTTAATTTCATACAACAACATCATGTAGTTTTCAGTGTATAAGTCTTTTGCTCTCTTGATTAAGTTTTTCCTACTATTTGTATGCTAGTGTACAACAAATGATTTCTGAATTTTATTTTTCAGATTGTTAAAGTAGATAGCGATAAAGATGATTTTTGTATATTTATGTTGCATCCTGTTACTTTTCTTTTTGACTTTATTTTACTTTTTACTTTATTAAGTACAAATATCAATCAGACAGTTTTAAGACACCTTAAGAAGACAGATTCGATAAATTAATACATTGCAAACTGTTTTCATAATGTTTTGATATTGTACAAGGTGCATACATGATATTAAGGTCAGCGAAGACTCAGGACATAGGAGAACCTATACTGCAACATCGTGAAACTCAGTTGAGCTCCAAATTTTCTGAACAAGGAGATTATGAAGCCACAGAGGAAAGAGATTGAAGTTCTATGTCGTGCCTGGGGAGAGTCACATGGAGAGAAAACTTTCTCTCAAGCTCTCACAGAGAGCAAACTGTTCAAGCATTGGCCGTGACTCATCCACATAGATGACACAGACAAAGGATCTACAGAATAATGTACAGGACTACAAGATAAACCCTCAGGGGACTTCACTGACCACATAAGAAATACAAAGTACATGTGTTGGTATATAAGTCTTGCATCTTGTTACTTTGTTGAACTTATTTATTTAATTTTTTGTGAACTTTTAGCATTCTACATAAAACATTTACGTTAATATGGTTTTTCTTCCTATTTCTATAAAAAGTGTATTTTATTTGTTTCCCTTATTGAATTACTCCATCTAGAACTTTTAGTAGAATGTTGAAAGAAAATGCCAAGAACACACTACCTTGATCTTAGGGGTATAAGACTTTTAAGTGTTTGTCCACTAAATATATTGGTGAGGGTGTTTGTTCTCATAGGAACCCTTGATCATGTTAAGCAGGCGCCTTTATGTTCTTGATGATGTTTCATGTGATCTTGAGAAGAATGTGTTTTTTGGTGGAATATTCACTACCTGCTGTTAGGGCTAGAAGGCTTATAATGTTCTTTAAATGTTTTAGTCTAGTCTTTCTGACCCTCCTTCTAGCTGTCTATTTTCAAAAATGAAGTGCCAATATGTGCGGGTGTCATGTTGAAATCTGTGGTATTCTTCTAATATTTAGTTTTCCTAATACCCAGTTAGTATTACTTGTTTGGAGGCTAGGTCTGTAGGTAAATACATATATTTATCATATATCCTTGATGGTTTGACCCTTTTATAATTTTATGTTCTTTTATATCTCATAAAATTTTTTGTTTGTGATATTTTTGTCTGATAACAGTAAAATTATCTAGTTAATTTCTCCCTTGGTTACTATTTAAATGGAATATGTTTTCAAAGGTACATGTGTGCATCTTTGAAATACATATACATATATATACCCACTATAACATACTGGGTATGTTATAGATAAAATAGGTCATGTTCTTTTCTGTAGTCTCCAAATATTTTCCTTTTCTTGGACAATTAATCCACTTATACTCAATATAGTTATTTATAACAAGATTTACTTTTGCCATTTTGCTGTTTTTTCTAGATATAATATGTCTTTTTTTCATAGTTCATACATTATTGCTTTCTTTCATGTTAAATAAGTATTATCTATTGTACTAATTCTCTTGTCTTCTTTTACTGCATTATTTTTACATTTTTTTTCTTAGTGATTGCTCTGGAAATTTCAATTAACATATTAATGTATAATAATTTAATTGCAAATAAGTTAAAATAGTATTTATATTACATAATAATTTAATTTTGGTTAATTTCAAATAATTTAAAAAAGTATTCAAAGCCCCTTTCCCACATAGTTCTATCTTTCCATTTGTAACTTTATTTTCACAAATCATATCTTTTTTCATTATGTACTTATCATCACACATTTATACTCTTATTTTGTAAAGCTGTCTTTTAAAGCAAATACTAAAAAGAGGATTTACAAACAAAAGATATATTAATGATGAGTTTATATTTACTTCATTAATTGATAGGACTAATCTTTCTAATTTGGGATTGATTACTATTTGGTATGCTTTCAGTTTGTGTGATACAATTCCATTTAGCATGTTTTTTGGTAGGCAGATCTAGTGGTAAAATTTCAGCCTTTCCTTATCACTTTTAAAAGATGGTTTTAGCAACCAAATGCTTTTGTATTCCCAGGCGTTTTTTGTTTGTTTGTCTAAGTTTGCTTTGTTCCTTTAGAATTTTCCACTGCTTCCTGGCTTCTGTGGATTCTTCCTTCCCTCCCTTCCTCCCTCCCTCCCTCCCTC
>PVKA01011555.1:29012-60675 GCA_004027165.1 Ctenomys sociabilis | reverse complement strand
GATGACAACGAGGCAAGTCCAAAAGGAAAAGAAGCGCTTTATTTTAGGTGGTACCCACCAGGTAGCCTCTCCATGCGAGAAGGAGAAGGGCCCCCCGAGGGCTGGGCAGCAGGGCATTTATGCTCAAAAACCACAGGCTGGGAGGGGTAAGCAAGCATCGTCACAGAAGCTAAAATGGCCATTAGGGGGTACGGGGACAATTTTGATTGGGGGAGACATACATTATGTCCAAATTTGGGTCAGGACATGTACATTTGGGGGGGTCGGCAAGCATGGTAGCATGGTTACAGAAGCTAAAAGCGGTGAAGGGGGCATGGGACATAAGCCCATTGGTTGGAAGCTGAGGCAACATGCAGGGGGCGGCCCGAGGGCCACTATGAGGAACTAAGTATCCTATTGGGAGCAGGGAGCTTTCTGTGTTGAGGGGTTGTATAATCTTATCTATGCTGCAAAGCACGTAGGGGGCAGGGTCTTTAAACAGGATGTGGGAAGGATGGGTGGAGGGCAGTAATGCAACCAAGGGTTTTGGCCAGCAAAAACAGGAAATGATTGTACAGAAGGGACAGCAAAAGGGGGCAAAAAGGGAATTTTATTTTGCAGAGGCCAGAGGGGGTCATCTCTGGGTAGCCTGCTTGTCACACAATGGCAAGGCTACTGAGCTCAATGGCATGCAGTGGCCAAATAGTGAAGCACTTCCTTGTAGATACCTATTATTAAGAGCAACTGGTATAAAATATTTGGGGTTAATATAATAAACATAATGAGGTGGGTCAATTATTTCTGCTTGTGCTAGAGAGTTCAGAAAAAAAGAGAAAGATCAACTCAAAACTTTTAATTTCCAGTTAGGATCTTCATAAAGGAACTAAAAACTGCCTCTGCCTCAGCCCTAAGAGAATATAGGGCCACAGAGGAAAGTGATCGATGTTGTATAGCATACTTAAGGAGAGTCCCATGGAGAGAAAACATTCTCTCAGGCTTTCACAGAGAGCAAATTGGTCAAGCAATGGCCATAACTCACCCACATGGCTAACCCTAACAAAGGAGCTACAAAGTCGGTACAGGGTTTCAGGATAAATCCTGAGGGGACTTGACTCACCTTATCAGATACAAAGGTTACATTTCTTGTTACACAGGTCTTGCTTTATCTTGGTCTTAACCATTCAGCAGAAAAGTATAAAAATTAGATATATAAAGTAAAGCCATATTAATATGCTGAGCTGTAAAAGGCTCAAGTCAACAACTTCTGACATTGCCAGTCCTATGGATAACCCATTGCTATTATAGACTACTGGACTATATTGGAATATTTTCTTGAATTCACACACATGTACAATATTTAAATGGCAATGGAATACACATCTCTGACAAAACTAAGCAAAAGAAGAGGATACAAATGAAGGACCATATTGTATCTGTATATACAAAATAGTTGGGATAGATATACAGCTACATTCTCTTAATTCAATGAGAAGAAAGATTTGTACTAATAGTGGTTGGACAGGATATCATGTCTACATCTTATACTATGAATATCCCCTAAGAAGACAATATGCAATGTATTAATTATTGAAACTGCCTTACTAATCGGTTTTGAAACTGTCACATTACCATTTATTTTTCAATAAAATTATTTAAAAATAACAATAATAAAAAAGAAATCTTTTCTGTAGCAGCATCAGGATTCTTTTGGAAAAAAGAAGTCTAATCCTAGACATAACTGAACTGAAAATCAAATTGAATTTACCTACTTCTATGCAGGGTGTCTTTTGTTAAAGTTGAGGTATAATTGTAAAGAAATGGACCACTGAAAGTTGGAATGGAGACATTCTAATAAAGCTAGAGTTATGTGGAATTCCTGAGTTCTGCCAAGCCTTTCTTGGCAGTAGAAGCAGTGCTTCCACTCTTCCCAGAAGGCCTTAAGCTGGCCCTACCTGAGGAAATTGTCTTGCTGATCCTTATAACATATGCCACTGTCCTTGGTGCTTTTTGTATACAAGTAGACTTGAGTCCTAGTGATCCCCAGGGTGTGGTATATGACCCACAAAATGATATCATAGATAGCAGAAATATTGAATGGCTTTGTCAAATTCTATTGATAGAAATCTAGGAATGTCTAGGAAAGAATCTTGGGGAAATGGAACCAAGAAAAAAGAACTATTTAATTGCATCAAACCAAATTAATTTCTATAGGTTTACCAAGCAGAAAATCCATATTGAGGATTTTAGTTTAGGGGGCTTTAAATGGTTTTAAGAATTTGCTTCGCTATTCAACTAAAATGTGGACCCGAATTCTGTCCCTACTAAATGAAATGAAGACATTAGATTTGCTTGGTATCTTGTGGAGGAAAGTTGTCCCAGACATGGGAAAATTGGTATGCCACAGTGGCTTAAACACAAAATTCATTTTACTCACAAAGTCCAGAAAACATGACTTTCAGCAGAGTGCTGGAAAGCTCATTCCCAGGTGAAGACCCCTTGTCCCCAACACAATGGGGGAACAGGATCCAGAGCAGCACCTAATCACCAAAGGCAAGAGAGTGTGGCCTGATGAACGAGGAGTCCATTCAGTCATCAGAAGTCAGACTCACAGAGTAGGGTGGCCATGGCCATCTGATCCTCATGTCTCTAAAAGGGAAATGAGCAGGAAGTCTGATAGAGTCTGACCTGATCTGTATTAAGGGGAAATCCTCTATGGCTGAAGAATTAAAGCCTGAAGTGAGTCACGAAATAGGTAGATACTTGATCAGTCCAGATTTGAACAGTTTATAGACCCAGAGCTTTCCAAATAAAGGAGAGGGTATGCTGCCAAAATTTATTCTATTAATTTTGCTTCAAGACTTCTTCAAAAGAATGTGTGACCACTTAATAGGGTGACCAGGCACTGAGGAAGATTTCTGGACTCTGAGTATGAACCATTACTAATTCCCAGAGTCCCAAAATAATATTGAGAAGTCATACCCTGAATTCTTGGAAAATGTGTATTTGTTGACAGCTTCCAAATATCTAAAGGCTTTTCTGACCAATTGAGGGATGGTATGAGTGAACATTTTATTAATAAAGTAGTTTATTAGTTATTAAATGTTTTGAAAGCTCTGTTTAGTGTAATGATGTGTGTCAATAGCTGGAGGACTGTGTAAGCTTAGCTAACCCTTTCAATGGCCAGAGTATAATCCTGTGTGTCCTTTCCTGAGTAAAAGATCTGCTCTACATGCATGATAAATCAGTGAATTTTAATACAATTGAGCATAAAAAGCCTTGTGTCTTTCTCAGATTTCACATAGCAATGAATGGTTAAAAATGACCACTTGTCAAGTTTTGGTGTAGTATCAACAAAGAATATCTACAATGATGGTGAAAGGCTTGTAAGTACTCCTGCCCCCTCCTCAGCTATACTTATCTGTGAGAGGTGAATCTCTGGCACATTTTTAACTGAAGAAACATATTACAGCAGCCTGAAGCCAGAAGCACGTGTGAGCATCCACCTGTTTTCTGCCAAGAAAGACATTAGTGAGATTTATAAAATTAAAATAATACTACTCTATTGATTGTTTGTTTGTTTTGGATCATGTTATTTTTTTAAATTGTGTCATTTTAAAACTTATAATGGCTTATTGTTATATTTTAAATGAGTAATGCAGTTTTAAAGACTTCTCATTTTAATTTTCTAATATGCTAGATGTTAAAGGTTATAATCGATAAAAATGAAAGCTCTTGAGGTTCCTCAGGAGTCTTTAAAGGTGTACAAGGATTCTTCAGGGGCACTGCTCCCAAATCAGCTGACTCAGCAAGTATATTAAATAGCCAACCACAAGCAAACAAGGACCTGATATTGAGTGTGTGTGTGTGTGTGTGTGTGTGTGTGTGTGTGATCCAAAAAAGCCTTTGTCATCTTAAGATACCACAAGAAAGTACCACAGATTGACTGCTGAAACAACAGAAATTTATTTTTTTTTCCTGTTCTTGCAAACCCAAGATCAAGATGTCATCAGGGATGGTGTCCAGTGAGGATGGCTGCCACCACAGCCCAAGCCGACTGCAGCCTTGCCTCACCTTTCCTCTGTGTGCATGGGAAACAAAGGGGTCACTTATCTGGGTTTTGTTCCCTTTTTGTAAGGTTAGAAGACCCTAGCTATGGTCTGGATGCTCAGTGGCCCTTACATTTCATCTACAAAGTCTGAGCCCCAGCGGCAATGATCTTAGGAGGTGCTGTGGGCCTGTAAGAGGTGGGAGCCATTGGGACTTCCTGGGGTCCTGGGAAGTGAGTCCTCAAAAGGGCCTGTGGAGCCCACTCTTCATTCTTCCTCTTTGTTTCCTGGCTTGATCTTTCTCTGGCATTCACTGCTACCCTCATGGTTTGCCCTCACTAGAGATCCAAAACCATGGCACACAAGAGCTTGTGCTTGAACCTCTAGAACTATGAGCCAGCATAAACCTTGAATGTTATGAGTACCCCATGTGAGTGCGATCTCCCTCCTTCTTGCTATTGGTGTGTGTGTGTGTGTGTGTGTGTGTGTGCTTGTGTGTGCTTGTGTGCATCTGATGGTGCTCTACACGGAACTATATCCATAGCCTCTCTTTTCTTATTTATTATTTTGAGACAAGGTCTTATTAATGAGCCTCTATATTTAGGCTTGTCTTTTCTGTCCTGTGAGGATACAGTAAGAAGGTCCATCCTAAGAACAAGCCCGCACCAGATGCTGAGTCTGGGAAAGGCTTGACCTTGGCCCTCCTACTCTCTAGAACTGTGAGGGATACACTTCTCCTGTTGGTAAGCTGTCCAGTCTGTTATTTTGCTATAGCTGTCCAAGGGGACTAGGACACTACTGGTGTTTGATCTTTTCATAAATCTCCATCTCTGTCATGGAATTGGCTATCATCACCATCAGGCCCTGAAATACTTTGCTTTGTAAATTTTCACTAATTAGTATTTGAACGCTTTCTGTGAGGCTGATTTATAGAGGCTTATTCTGACTTCTAGCAGGGCCAAGCTTCTGTTGTACTCTCGCAGAGAAGTGTACGCTGTCCAGGTGCAGGGGTTAAGATGCACCTGAAGGCAAATTCCAAAACACTAAATTAAGAGCAATACTATTCTCTGTTAATGTTAGATTGGATACCTGCATTGGCATTGTAATTAAAACAAACCAAATAGCAGGATAAAAAAAAAAGCTCAAATGTACTAATAAGTTCAAAAAGAAGTAATTCCAGACCAAAATGCTCCATGATGGTGTGATCAAAATGAAAAACCATTGCATACTCACTAGATTAATAAAGACTAAAAAGTATGATGATATATAGGCTGGTTAGAACAGGGACAACAGCAATGGTAACACACTTCTGAGAGCTGTATGCATCCATACCACACTGTTACAGCTTTCGCTACCTGTACCCAAGAGCTTCCTGTGGTGACAGATGGGGCTGGATCTAGGTGTCTGATGCTGGTATCCAGGGTGTGATGAGACTGATTCACAGGGTGAAGCCAGGGTGAGGAGCGAGATAAAGCATCAGAGAAACAGGGCTGTGGTTGCCCGTTGCTTGCTGCCTTCTGCCTGCCTGCTCTGTGGTGCCTCTCAGCTCACCAGCCTGTCTTGGGGCAAACTGTCCAAACCTCAGCAAACTTAGCCAAAATAAATCTTCCTCCTTTCTCTTTGGGTGTCAGGTATTCTGTCTCAACAACAAGGAAAATAGTTAAGACACTCACTCTTGCAAACAACGTGCTGTCACCCATAGAGTTGAATGTATTCATCTAAGTCAGTGTGTGAGCCAGAGATGTAATCCCTGGACATGCACTACAGAAAGAATCCAGCTCATGCACACTGGGAGCATAAGCAGGATTGACCGCAGCCGTACCAGTAGGAAAAGGAATGCACCTTGGGACTATCATGTGAAGGAAAAGGAATCAGATACACAAACCAACAGATCACATCATTTCTCTTACATGAGAAACCTAGAATATAAGTAAAGAACAAAATGAGAGATAATAGGAAGTAGGGAGGTAGATCATTTGGAGATGGGAAGGAGACCAACAGAGGAGACAAAGAAAAATAAGAAAGAAAAGAATTAAGATGTGTCATATGCATGTACCAATTCCTGTGAAGAATATAAGCATTATGGACTGTGAAAGTGCTCTAATGAAAACAGAAATAAGAAAAAAGAACCTGAATCTGAAGCATTCTAAAAGCCAGTCAATAGTAAAATTTATAATAAATTTTATGATAAAAAAAAGAGGACAAGAGGGCCGGGGAGATGGCTCAGTAAAATAAGCACTTCCCTGGCAAGCACAAGGGCCTGAGTTCAATCCCTGGTTCTGCAAAAAAAAAAAAAAAAAAAAAAAAAAAGGGCAGGGGTAGGCAATGTTTTCTATAAAATGTGGCATAGCCACAGGACTGTCCTGCTACAGTGCTGTATATGGTTAGATTTCTAAATTTCTGTGTAAATATATGTAAGTGTTCATTCATATTTTTTTTTAATTTTTGCTTCATTTTCTATAAGAACTTAAAGTTTAACATATCAGTACTTGATGGAAAGTACCTGTTGTATGTTATGCCTGTGATATTTGATAGTGAGACAGATAGTGAGAGTAAACCAAACTGCATATGTTGCAGGGTAATGATAAGCTTCTCCTCTGGAGGGTTAACAGTTTGCAGATCAAAAATTAAAGAAAAGGGAGGGCTGAAAGGTCAGCCAACAGTTTGGCTCTAGCCTTTCAAGATCAGTGAAGACTCAGAACATAGGAGATCCTATACCATAACATTATGAAATTCAGTTGTGCCCCAAATTTCTTGATCAAGGAGATTATGGGGCCACAGAGGAATGTGATCGATGATGTTAGAGTGTGTTTAAGGAGAGTCACATGGAGAGAAACAGGCTTTCAGAGAGCAAATTGGTCAAGCAATGGCTATAACTCATCCACACTGACAAAGGATCTACAAAGTGCAGTACAGGCTTACAGGGTAAACCCTGAGGGTACTTGACTCACCTTATCAGATATTAAAGTTACATTTCTTGTTACACAGGTCTTCCTTTATCTTGGTCTTAACCATTCAGCAGAAAAGTATAAAAATGAGGTGTATAAAGTAAAGCCATATTAATATACTGAGCTGTGAAGGGCTCAAGTGAATAACTTCTGCAGATAACCCACTGCTATTGTGAACTGCTGGACTGTGTTGGATTGTTTTGTTGAATTCATGCACCTATAGTATTTAGATGCCAATGGAATACCCATCTCTGAGAGGATTAAACAAAAAAAGAGGCTACAAGGAAGGACCATTTTGCATTTGTATATATAGAATATTTAGGATAGATACACAGCTACTTTCACTTAATTCAATGAGAATAAAGGTTTGTATCAATAACGTTTGGACAGGATATCCTGTCTGCTTCTTGTACTATGGATAACCACTAAGAAGATAACAACGTACAATGTATTAATTGTTGAAACTGTCCTATTAAAAAGCTTTGAAACTATCTCATTGATATTTGTTTCTCAATGAAAAAAATAAATACATACAAATGCAGTATAGTAAATGCAGGGTTGAAGCCATATGGTCTCTTGTGTTAATAATGCAGCTATTTATCACTTTATCATTTCTAACATTAAGCAACTGGAGACACTATGTAAACACACATATATGTGGCTATGTTACAATGCTCTCTATTTAAACAAAAGGTTACCATGAGCTTTAGTTTGCTCAATCCTAATATAATGAAATACTACACAGTAGTGAAAATGATTGAATCATACAAAAATATTAAGGAAAACACAGATAAGCAAACATAAATATAATACCATTCATATAAATTTCAAGGATAGGTATAGGAATGCATACATAAAATGACAAACACAAGGAGAATTGTTGCAAGTATCAGGATATTATTATTCTCTAGAGGTAAGAGGAAGGAGCTATGACTGGGGCAGGACACTCTGTGACCTTCAGGGTCCTTGTTAGTATGGATTCTTAACTTTATTCTGATTACCTGAGTGTTTCACTTAATTGTATTAAAACAGTACCAATGCCAAGGAGATATTTTTTGTGATGTTAAAAAATTTTTTTAAAATAAAACAAAACAGGCTGGAGAGATAGCTCAGCAGTCCAAGCACCTACCTGTCTGGCAAGCACAAGGGTCTGATTTGATCCCCAGTGTGTATGCCATGCTGGCCTTGCAGATTCCCCTCGAGAAGCTGGGGAAGGGCTTGACTTCTCTCTTTCAGAAGTCTTGGCTGCCACTGGCAGAATGAAAATGTGGGTGTCATAGATATTACAGGACAGCTAATTCATAGCATGTGCAGCTAGATTTTTAAAAAATTCTGTCTACTATCATCTGTCTATTTATCTGTCTCCATCATCTGCCATCCACACACCATCTATCATTTGTCTCTATCATCCCATCTACCACCTGTCATCTATCTACTGTGTATCTCTATCATTTATGTCTTTTTTTTATTTCTCTCTCTTGGTTTGTTTCTCTTTATGAAAGACTTTCAGTAGTCCTGGCAGAGGCCACAATGGATTTGCAGGGACAGACACATCACTTCACCTGTGCTGTCTTCCAACTTGCAGCCAAATTCCTACTATTCAACTTCTGTCCTCTCTATCAGTTGCACAGAAGCAATGCCCCTGAAATAGGACAGCCACACACCTGCCTTACTTTTCTTTCCAATCTCTTTCTCATTTCTCAGCCTCTAATGTATGCCATCTTCCACAGCCTACAGATTGGTTTAGGAAGGAACATATATATCTGGGGATCTGGAGATCTGGGGTGGGAAAAATAGAAGGAAGACTCAGACTCAATATTTTTAATAAAATGGCGGGAGTTTATGGAATGAATGCCCCAAGAAGGTGTGTCTATGTCCTATCCCAAGCCAGAACCTGTCACTGTGGTCAGTTTGGGAAAAGGTGGCTTTGCTGGTGTAACTGAGAATCAAGAAATGAGGTCATAGATCATCCATCTTGTAAATCCAACAGCAAGTGTCCTATCAGAGACAGATGGAAGAAATCAATGTGGAGAACAAGGTCAGGTGGGGATGCAGGCAGAAACTGGAATGCAGTAGCCACAAACCAAAGAATTCCTGAGCCATCAGGAGATGGAAAAAGCTAAGAAGGCAAATGAGTCAGGAGTTTCCAGGAAATGGAATTGAGGGAAAGTAAGAGAAAAAAAAAAAGGAAGAGGACTAGGAGGGGGAGCAAGAAGAGGAGGAGGAGCAAGAGGAGGAGGAAGAAGAGCAGGAAGAAGAGCAAGAAGAAGAGGAGGAAGAGGAGCAGGAGGGGAGGAAGAGGAAGAAAAAGGAGAAGGATGATGGAAGGGAGGGAAGAGAGGAAAATGGAGGGGAAGGGGAAGGAGCCCCATAAGATTGTGGAGCTGGCAAGTCCAAAATGTGTAGAGCAAGCCATTGGCCTAGAAACTTGGGAAGGAGCTCACCTGCCATGTTAAGGAAGAATTTCTTCTCTGGGAAACCTCAAATTTTGCTCATCAGACCTAGTCAATGGATTGAATGAGGCCCACCTACATGATCACGATTGCTAAGTATCCAAGCTGTTAACCACTATTACAACATAGTGTTACAGTGACATTTAGGCGAATTTTTATTACATCCCTAGGTAGTACAGCTTAACCATCCCAAAGGTGATCACCCCAAGGACTTTCAGAGGCTCTGTAATTGGTTTGAGGTCAGATTTCTTGCTCCATTTCTTTGGTACAAAGACACCAAGTATAGGTTACTCACTACAGAAGGCCCAGGAAACTAACCCAGAGTCCAACAAGAGAACGTGCCATGGTGCCAAGTCTTTCTTCAGGTGACTGGAGGTAGGCAATTGGCACACTGGTGTGTTGATTGTAGTTAGCTTTTGGGTCTTGTAGTACCGCTGAAAATTTAAGAAAGGTTTTCCTCTAAGCCAGGGGCTTTTAAGTTGGACTATTCATTCAAAACATCTGACATACTGAAGCTGTTCTTCCTTTCCCTTCCTCATTTCTGGTTTGATTCATCAGGGGATGGCATGGAACATCACATGTAGAGTTCCCAGCTGATTTCCACATGCATTCATTGTTGAGATCTGCTGCTCTACGCCAGCTAAAGCTCATGAGCCTTCTATGCAGTGACCATTGCCACACCAGGTGCAGGGGAACTGGGACCATGAAGATGGCAGCCCAAGTGGGCAGTGGTTGGGCATAGAGAAATCTGAGGGGCTGGGGAGATAGCACAGTAGAATAAGTGCTTCCCTGGCAAGCTCAAGGGCCTGAGTTCAATCCCCAGTTCTGCAAAAAAAAAAAAAAAGAAAGAAAGAAAGAAAAAAGAAATCTGAGTCTCTGACAACTCATTTATGTCCTAAACAGTAGGTTTTTTTTTTTTTTAAAGAAAAAGATAGTTGACAGTTCTTGTCTAAGAAGCTACCAAGGATTCATCAGCAGAATATTGTCTTCAAAGGAGATAGGAATTCTGAAGTAACAGTAGTGAGGCATAAAATACCCATGAACTGGACGAAAACTGGTTTATTTCTCTAATTCACAGAACCCTGAATTAGATAATCCTGCATTTGTGGGATTGGAGTACCACATGGGGAGTTCCAACTCTTTGACTTTTATGTCCCACCTATGGCTGCTGTCTATCCAAGATTATTTTATGGTTGCTGGAGCACTCTCAAGCAATACAAATCAAGAAAGAAGAAGAAGAAGGAGCAACCAAGCCCTAGCCTCAGCTTGCTCTTTTGTTCTTTTTGGCCTCAGCTTTTTGAAAGATTCTTAGAAGCTGCCATATGACCTTTCTATTCATATAGCACTGACTATAATGTGATGGCATAGGCATAAAATGACTCAAAAGGGGGTTGGGAATATTAGTCTTCATTTTAAGTTAATCCCAAAGTTTGTGTGTCTATAGAAGCGGGGTGAGAGATATTGAGGGACAACTGAATTCTCTGATATGGGGACATTTTGAAAAACCATGTGTAAGGTTCTGAATTTAAGCCTGAGTCTGCCTCCTTGGAAGAAATGAAAAGAGTTCCTCCAAGCCCCATCACAAAGCTATCTTGTCTCCCATTTCTCCATAGCGCTCCTAGTTGGTCCCAACTGCCAGGCAGGGTTGCCTCCATATCTGTTTGATTCCATTTGCCCAAGCTTAAAACAAATGGAGGTCTGAGTCTTGAATTTTTAGTTCCTTATTGGATCTGAAGGGGTTATAAGACAGTACTATGTGGGAACTGTATAGCACTTCAGAGATCTTAAAGATTATCCTGAGGATGGAAAACTATGACACAGCAAAGTGCATTGACCACTTTTTTGTAAATAATTTTTTATTGGAACATAAACTTGCTTATTCCTTGGTGTACTTTCTGGTGCTGATGCTGAGCTACAATGGCACAAAGATACAAAACGAGTGTGAGAAAGATTCAGTGTCACGGATTTCACACTCTTTTCCTCCTACTTCTGGGAATATCTCTTTTGGGATAACAGCCACAGATGAAAGGAGCTAGAATCTCAAATCATCATGTGGAGGAAAACTGTCATCTAACTCCAATGACAAAATGTTCTTCAAGTAAAAAGCCAATGTCTTTAGTGGCTCAAGTCCAAACTTCTTTAAAAATTACTTTGGCTTCTAATATGCTCTCCTTTTATGTTGAGGTCCGGGGTATTCTTTGCCCAACCCTTTTATTAAGTCAGAAATTAGAATAGAAATCACAAAGGAAATGTCAGTACATGGACTTTGTAAGTTGGTCTTATTTTACCTAGAAATATGTGGAGTAAATGAAAATGACAATGATAGTAGCTAAGATCTCTGGAGTTTCAAATCCTTCACTTCAGAAGTTCTAAAGGCCTTGCTTGTGTTAATTCATTTAATCTTCATACCAACCCAATCAGAAAGGATCTAATATTAATAACACTTGGTAGCTAAGAAAAGTGAACATGAAAATCACCAAGTTGTTAGGTCATAACATAATGCCAGAAAACTCTGACCTTTGAAAGAGTGAAAACTCTCATTTTTAGTCACCAATGAATCTGTTTTGTGGCTTGAAACCCCCTGGGGTATTCTGTTTTCAAAGATGGTTCAAATGCTTCCTCCTACTCTTATCCTCTGATTTCCCTACCATGTGACCCTCACGGTTCCTCTGATGAACAGAAGTTTAATTGTCATCTCTGCTGCTTTTGTGACTTGATTTAATAATTAAAATAAGCCAAGAATAAGAACATGTTCTGTTGAACCCAAACTGCAGGTGATCTTGCTGCTCCTTCTCACCACAAAAAGGAGTGTACTCTACTGGAGGGTGATAGGCAATGAGAAGCAGCTACCTGCCAGTACCAGTTTCCGGGTGTGGCCTTGGGTTGTACTGCTGCTACATAATTGCTCTGCACAGCAGTGCTCAGAGGAGGTCAGCAGAACAATCACCTAGCTGAGCCGAGCCCAAATTACTGCCTATAGTCAAAAGCAATAATTGTTGCTTCCAGCTACAAAGGTTCAAGTATGGTTTATGTTGTGGAAAATGATAATTGATAATTACTGACCACGGAGTCAGCAACAAGGAGATGATCGATATTTTATGCTACAAAGGTTAAAGAGTGGTTTACTTTGTGGAAATTGTTAACTAGGATTATTCTCATGCACATTTTTAAGATGACATCTATAATTTTGCATCATAAGTTTAAAATTTTTTAAGAGCCATAAATTTTGGGCTGGAGATATAGCTCAGCAGTGTAGTCAAGCATAAGGTCCTGAGTTCAATTCACAGTGCCAGAGAGAGAGGAGAGAGAGAGAGAGAGAGAGAGAGAGAGAGAGAGAGAGAGAGAGAGAGAGAGAGAGAGAGAAGGAGAGCCTGAATTTTCTCACACACTGGAAGTATAGGCAATTTGGAATAAATAAATTTCTTCATTTTTTATTTAAATGTGATAGTAATTTAGTATCCACCACCATCCCTTTAAAATGTATTCATCAAGCTCTTATTGAACAGAAGCTAATTTTACTTCAGCCTTTTTCCATTTAATTTCTGCTCATAGCTTTGCTCTAACAAACCATATTTTAATGCTTAAAATCCTGTATCATCCTGTCAAACACATGTGCATCAAAAATGTGTATGAAATTGAATTTTATTTTTATTTCATGTCACCAGAAGGCTCTAATAGTTTAGTAAAATCATTCCAGATTGAATTATAATTACTATTAGTATACAACAAAGCAAAATATCATAACTACATATAAATAAGTTTTATCTTTAAAATGTTAAAACCAAAATTCATTGGAAAGTATTTCTAATGAAATAGGCAAAAGCTCACTTTCTGTTCCAATTTTCTCATGTCCATGTGTAAAAACTGTTTATCGCTTACATATTTTGTATATTCAGCATTAGCCCAATTTCTACTTTTCTTTTTATATCTGATACATCTTGAAATCTTGTTCGCTTGCATACATAGGAAGGAACAGAAGGAATTTTGTTACGGCAGCATCCCTTGATTGGCTCACTCCCTTTAAAGTTGTGGGGGAATCTATCATCAAAAATTATGTATGATGATCTTCAACTGACAATTTGATTAGGTCTCCTTCAGTGCTGCTGAAAGCACAGAATGGGAAGCCACCTGACTTGTAAAAGGGTTTCTCACCCAGTCATTAGAGTCATTCATTTTTCTAGTTTCTGGGAAATATACCAAAAAGCCTTTACTAAGTCTTACCAAATACCCACAGTAATTATACCTGTTACTCACCACTTTAGCACCTGTTTATTCTCATTGCAATTTGAGAAAATGGAACTCTCTACTGTTAACTTCAATGTACCTCACCTGATACAATCTTATTGATTAAAAATACTTGTATTCTAAACTGCTTTAGGTATTTTTTCACCTAGGTTTAAGATGTAGCTAAAACATGACAAAAAGTACCCACTATGTGAGCTGATAAAGCATTCTCTCATTGGCCAAAATGAGCCTCCTTTTAGAAAAAATAAATAAATAAATAAACTGAACTTTCATTTGAAATATTCCTCATAACACTTTCTGTCTTTCTCTCTCTCTCTCAAGAAAGACAAGGCTAAAGTCTTGCTATAAGCTATCAACACTTCTTTCCCATACTCCCTCTCAGGGGCCTGTATCTCCCCACCTCCCCTTTGGCTCTGCCTCCCCCCTAGGCTTTTGTATTCAAGGTTCCACACCAAGGTGGGATTTGGTGGAGATTTAGTGAGTGGTTCAGCTTTCCCTTATGAGTTGAGAGGAAGTGGACTCAAAAATGAGAGCCAGCCCATGTCAGCTGAGTACCAAGACTTGAAGATTTGGAAACATTCCCTAGAAAGTTTTTGTGCCTCTTAAAAAACTTGTAGGGTAATTCCAAAGATCAGAACAGTTGGGCAGTTATCAGTCAGGGATAGTGTGCATGAGATGCATGAGAAAATAGACAAGTTTCTTTCTTTTTAAATTTTCCTGGGGTGTAACAGAGGCATATAAGAGGCTGCCCAGAAGGTTCAGCTGCTCAGCTAAATCTTGGGATCTACTGCAAATTTATTTGTACTTTAGAAATAAAAATTTCCTTCAAACCTTGTGAGATCTTTGCCACCCACCCACAGAGTAAGACCTACATTCTTAAGCCAAGGGCTCCAGGAGCCTAACTGCAGGGACCTGCCAGGCCACCTACCACTGTATTCTGGGGGGGGAGGAGCAGTGGGGGAGGGGGTAAAGAGCCCACCATGGCCTTGGGAAGAGCCAGAGCTGTAGCTCCTTGGTGCTTACTGGAGATCTCGGCCCCAGGCTGCTCTCTTTATAAATCTCTCAAATGTATTATTTTGGTGACAGAAATGTCAACAAAATAGGAACTATGGCAGCAGAATCAAATCAGAAAAATCCTTAGATTAAATAGGCAATAATTAGGTCTGTTATTTCGGCCTTCCGTAGTAAGAAAGTAGTTGTAGTGTTTAGTTATGCATTTGGTCTTGGCTTCTTGTACTGCATTTTCCAATAAACTTTAAAAAAAGAATACGTGCTTCTCTGACAAGCACAAGGGCCTGAGTTTAATCCCCAGTTACACCAAAAAACAAAAAGAAATAAATAAGGAAAGAAAGAAAGAGAAATTTGACAACTACTGTGATATAAGGGCTTGAAATCAAGAGAGGAGAGGACTAGCTATGGATAGAGGAATATCCATATTTCATGTGGCCTTGAACTTGGGTGCCAGAAGGTGATTTCTGAACTGATTTAAAGGTAGCAGTTATTCCAGTTCAATTTCAACATTCCTTTCCCCCAGGTCTGAGCAGAGGGGATGCACTCTGGTTGGTGGGGTCTTGCCATAGTACACTGATGGGGCCCTGTGACTGATGGATTTATTTATAGTCCCACACCTGGACACCTGCTACTTATACTGATGAGTAGGCTGATCACCTGGAATCCTTGTCTTCTTTCCTGAACACGTTCCAGAAACCTGGGATCTCTGAACAAGAGAAAGCAAACTCCCAGCCCCCAGAGAGGGATAAGAAAATATCAAGCTATTTATTTGCTCTCCTTCCCTACCAATCCCTCTTCCTGCCAGACCAGCTGCCTTTTTGATTTGTTCTAAAGAGAGGTCTTGGAAATGGGGTGTAAGCATCCCCTGCAAGATAGCTTCAAAGCCCTCGTCCTGAGCGTCATGTGCTTACCCAATTAAAAGCTGTCTTCGGGAGCACCTTGCCAGAGCCCTCGAAGATAACAAGCCCCTGTCTCGTTACAGCTCACACCCTCTCCTACACGAGGAGATAAGGAGATGTGTTGCTTGAGCCATATTTTTGGAAATTGCTAGTTAGTTGCAAAATGTTTCCTGAGGTAGAAAAGAAAGAAGCACCGAGGACTGTAATTATTGGATTGTTTCCCTTCTGAGGCCAAGAAGCAGATGCTTGCCTCAAAAGGCTTGGGTAAGTCTTATCACAAGTTAACTCCTCTGCCTGACACCCTGGCATCCCAGCACACTGGTTTCCTTGAAGAGACCTACTTAGGAGATCAGTTGAACCACTGCCTAGGATTTGGTCTGCAAGACTCCTAAAAAAGTCGGCCCATACTGTAATCTGATGATAATCAGATTTCAGTGTGATGTTGCCAGGAAACATTGGTCTGTATGATGCTAGACAAGAAGAGGTTAGCACCAAATTCCAGAGATGAAAATCATTCTTCAAAACTCAGTTTGGATGAAATAGAGACATGGTTTCATAACTCTGCTCTCGTGCTCCCTGTGCTTTATTCAAGAACTTGGAAATGAGTTTCCTGAGAGGAGAGTGAGTTCTGCTCCAGTGGGATGCAGATAGTGCAGTAACTTGTCAAACCATTCAACAGAACCAGAAGAATTCAGCTTAAAAACAATAAATTGAAAACACTTGTCGCTTTCCTTCCTTTAAAATAAATCATATGATGCCCATGACAACATTTAGATCAAAGAGAGAGCCTACAAATTCTGATAATCCCGTGACAGGATGGTCTAGAGATGTAAGCATCTTGCCTTGTGGGAGTCCATTCCGTGGTGCCGGCAGCATGACACATGCACCTGATGACGTGTTTCTCTGCTCATAGTTCCTTTGTTAAGTGAATTGTGATTACACAAGGGTTTGAGTGCCTAATATATAATTTACTCTTTGAATAAAATCTTGCTAAGCATGGTATGAAGTGTGATAGGTGTTTTCACAGCCGGGACAGAGTGGAGGCAGCTCTGTGTCCCCTTCTTCAGTCTGAGAGGATGGCCAGCCTGGTGACCTGACAGGACTTCCAAGAAGAATCCTACTTGTGTTCAAGTACGGAATTACAGGAAGCATGTCAGGCAGACGCACAAGAGATCAAATGCAAGGAAAAAGATAAAGTGTTGCACAGTGGAGGTGGGCTCAGGCAAAGGGAAGTATACTACACATGGGTAAGTGTACAGGCGTCTGAACATGTGTGCAGGCAACCGAAGTAAACGAGAAAATCATTGTCCATTTATTTATTTGCAGATGTATTTTAGTGCTCATTCTGTGCCAGGCCTGGTGGTGAGCTAAGGAATAAAACTGTCCACAAGGCAGATTTGTTCTAAGTGTTATTAATAGCAACCAACTATTCTTATAACCATATAATATTCCACATAAACGTTACAACCTTCAAAGAACCTCGTCAGTGTTGTTGCTTTCCATTCTCCTAGCAGTCATGCACAATGTCAATTTATAGATAAGTAAATCAAGGCACCAAAAGGTTTGGGGTGCTCCCACAGATATCGAGCTGATCAGGGAACCAGCCTGCACGCAGGTTGCCAGAATCTACAAATCTACAAATCTCTGTTGGTCCATAATCTCGGCTAGATTATGGGGACAGGGATTCACTGTGAGAAGCATGGTGATCAGCTTTCTGGGGTTGCCTGGCCTTGAGGGACTTTCTGAGATGTGAGACAAGAGTTAAAACAGGGAAAGTGCTAGGTAGAATGGAGGAGAATGAAGCAGGACCATATCTTATTAGGCCTAAAATAACTGTGTTGGAGCCTGGAGAAAACCAAAGATAAACCAAAGACAGTACAAGTCTTCATGCAAGAACACTGCAGGGCACACTGAGAGTTCCACCTCCATATAGACTTAACCCCGCCCCTGATAAACTGACTGCTACTCATTGTGAGGAGTTAGCAAGTGCCAACTTATTAGGGTCTATGATCTTATTAGGTGAAACAATGGTTCCTTCTCTATACTGTTCATCCACTCTTCCCAGTGTTGAAAAAAGGCTTCCCCAGCATTAAAAATGTAACTCATTGATAAAACAAAATTCAAGTGAGTTTACTGCCAACTGTAGGAAGAGAGAATATGACCTTAGGAAGCTTTGCAAGTATTTCAAAAAGGGAAAGCCAAAATTTTATGGGTCACTGGAAGATTAGTTGAAAATACTTCTTTCAACTGGGACTTTAATTTGACTTGGTTAAAGATTAAGATACAACAGTCCAGGATTTGGTACAAGCAACAAAGTGAATATTTTGAGGCATAAAAGAAAAAGAATATAAAGTGTAAATATATATGTTAGAGTTGAAAAGACTTTAAGGATCCTTTTGGGAAGTTCTTGAATTGAACAACCAAACTATTTTTCCAGGTAGGAGATTCCTGGACAAATAAATTCATATTGCTGAAGACCAAGAGATAGAAAGTGAGCAGGATACATAGGTGCACATCTATAGACCCAGCTACTCAGGAAGCTGAGGCAGTAGGATTATAAGTACAAATTCAGCCTTGGAAATTTAGCAAGACTCTAAAACTAACAGTTTAAAAGAGGCTGAGGATATAGCTCAATAGTAGAACACTTCCTAGCATAAGTGATACAACAGAGAGAAAAAGAGAGAGAGAGAGAGAGAGACAGAGAGACAGACAGAGACAGAGACAGAGACAGAGACAGAGACAGATACAGGTCATGTAAACATCTCCAGAAAGGACTGATTTCTAGCCTGTGTGGTAGTTCTGGGTCTCATGAGCACTGATTGGTCATTTCTGCCTACCACGAACTTGGAGAGTCTTCTTCTTAGCCAGTTTCCTCATAAGAAGCACAATAGAGACCCATTGTATGTGCAAGGTTCGGGTGTTTCTAAAAGTTTCTAGTGCTCAGGTCCAAAAGAGAATCCTAGCAGGTCTTCCTCCCCAGCTTGCATGACACACTTGCTACCACCTGGACAAAGCTGTCCTGACTAGATTCAGTATCTTGGAAGTCCCTCTAGAGCCATTTTAATCATCTCTTATCAAACTCTCTCACCCTACCATGCTCAAAACCAGGTTGAAGAGCCAAGAGGGTGAAAATGTTCCCAGGACCATGGCCATTTTGTCAGTTTTCCCCTTTAGAACTTTTCTCATTTGTCTCAAGTGTACCTTGAAGGTACCTATGCTATTTATTGTACTTATGAAATTCCTCACTTCTCTTTGATTCTTCTATATTCTTATTCCTCTCATCTCTCTTTCATGAAGTAATAAAAATTAATTCCCATGTTAATAAATTTTGTTCCAACTGGACATTTATGTTCTTTCTTCTTTTTACTGTTTTCTTCTCATTCTCTTCTATTCAATTTGCTTTCCAATTATGTTCTGTCTTAAATTGTTGTCTCCCACCCATTTTGTTATAAAATTATTCAAGCATACAGAAAGAACAGAAGAATGATACAGTAAATGTCCAGATAGTGTTTGTCTAGGAAAGAAGTCAGGAGTCTTTTCTGTAAAGGGTTGGATATGAAATCTTTCTGTCTTTGCAGGCCGTATGGTCTCTGCCACAGCTACTGTGCTCCTTGTGAGTAGGAACCATTGACAAATGAAAGTTTCTGGATGTGACTGTATTTCAATAAAGCTTTATTTACAAAACAAACATGTCTTATATACACACACATTTGTATATTCGTTTCTCTATCCATTCATTTCTTTCTTCAGATCATTTTGATTCATTGCAAGTTGTTTTATAGCTGTCTCCCCAAACACTTCATCTACAAGTTTTCATACTAAATGTTACCCATGTGTAATCTTTTTCTCTAAAACACTATAATTTCCTTAATGACAAAAAGCAATAAGATCATCTCAAAGTGTAATGCTCTCTGAAGACTTCCCCTTTTTGCAGTCAGAAGTAATTACTCCTTTGCACATTCATTCATTAATTCAACACTTACCTACTATTTTCCAAGCACAACCCTAAATAGAATTCAGAACTAAAGGCAGACACTTACTAATGAGAACACAGACATACAAACCATAAGATTCAAATACAAAGCAGTTGATAACGGAAGTGGGAGCAAAGAATTTTGACAGAAATAAACAGGACAATAAATCTGACCTTGTCAATACAGGAGGGCCCTCTAATGTAATCAAGGTGGGATTGAAAAAATGCACTGGGCCTTCTCACAGTACTGCATTTCACTGTACTGGTTGTTCATGGCTAGAGTCACAGTTTGGGACTTGCTCTGCGTGAAGAATCTCACTCAGACACTGCCTGAGGTCACTGTTGATGATATTATTTAATCCATGAATAATCTCCACTAGAACATTCAGAACTGTTCTATTTCTTATTCTCTACACCAAATGTTCACAAATTTGAAATATGGGACTCACCTAGAGGACTTGTGAAATCACAGAAACAGACACAGCCCAGGAAGAATCACACATTGCTTGATGAAAAGGATGCAGTCTGAGTAATACGTCACTGGACCATTCAGTCCCTGTGGAAACATCTTAGGAGGGAACTCACTCAAAATCAGCCTACTATACGCCTATGTTGTCTGGTACAGCCTGTTGATTCTAGGCTGCAAACCTGGGCAGCATGTTACTGTACTGAGTAATGCAGGTCATAGTACCCCAGAGCATGTGTAGATCTAGTCATACCTAAACATGGAAAGGATGTAACAATAAAATAGAACATGAAAGGTGATATAATTGCTATGAATGGAGCTTGCAGGACTGCAGTTTGCTTTGGTTGGCTCAGTAAGTAGGGGCTGAATGTTATGATCTAGAACATGACCATAGAGTGCCATAGACTTTATAACCTCTGCACACTTAGGCTACTCTAAGTTTATAAAAAATAATTTTATTTATTAGTAACTTATTATCATGAGCATATGCTTGAGAAAATCCCAGTCCTAGTACATGAGGATCAGCCCCAAGATGCTTTGGACTGCAGCAAGAAAGTGGGCTGACCTAACATTGCCTATGTCGCCATTTGTTGCACACTCACTGACAGAACTGTGGTTTCAGTGGCAGGAGGCCAGTGGGATCCCTGTAATGTAGGTCAGAAAGACAGAAATATTTATGGGTTAGGACAAAAGTGACCTCTCCCAAGCTGGAAGGTACCTGGTTTATTTTAAGACAATATCAAAGACTCAGGCACATTCCTGGAAATAGAACCCAGTAGTAAATCTTCACATAGTCTAATGGTATTGCCTATTACAGTTTGCAGGGAAACTTGCAGGCAAAACCTACTAAGGTAGTTAAAGTGCAAGATGGCTGCAACTATGTCAAGCTCAATCCATGCAGCTTACTGAGACGTGTTTACCAATTTAATTTTTTGACTCTTTTATAACTATGCTTAACAAAAAAAAACACATTATATAACTATAAAGCATTTTTGTTTCTATCTTAATTCTACAACATTTTTTTAACTTTTAGAACTTTTCCATTAAAAACTAACACCCCCTCCCCAGATACACACTCACACACACACACACACACACACACACACACACACACCCCATCTTAGGTCTGCCTAGGGTCAGGATCATCAATATCACTTTCACTTCTATATTTCTCCCCACTGGAAAGTCATTTTTAGGGACAATAACCTGCATAAAGCTATCATCACTTATGATAACAATGGTTCCTTCTGGAAACCCTCCGCAAGGGCCTGAGGCTTCCTTAGAGTTCACTTTTTCTTAAATAAGTAGCATACTATAAAGCAACCAGAGGAAGTGCAGTATAGTAAATGCACAAGCCACTAGCACAGTGGTGTATGTGACCCACCACGCAGAACTGCATGCGCTGTACTTTGCTGCAGCAGCACGGCGAGTTTGTTCCTACCAGTGCCCCTGCAAACCTGAGACTAGGGTGTTGCTTTATGATGAAAACACAGCTGTGATGTTGCTAGGTGATAGGAATGATATCATCTCTACCTGTAATGTGGTTTGTCATGGGCTGAAATGTCACTGTGAGTCACAGGACTATATTATCATTCTGAAGGTTTGTGATTGGAACCAAGAGTTCGCATTTGGGTGGGGAGCAGGATCAGAGCTGAACATGGGCTCATCATCCATGCTAGGAGAAGTGCTTTATTCACTCAGCTGAATCTCCAGGGGAAGAGCTGGCATTTCTAGTAAGTACTCAAATGATGCCATGTCGCTGGTCATAGGACCCCTCACCACTGCAGCTGGAGAACCAGTACTTGAAGCTAAGTCATTCATCATAGCTTTTCTTTTTTAAATACTTAGAGAAAGTTCTGTGAGATATTTCTTCAGAAGTTCATTGCACTTTGTATCCCTGTTATGAGCATAGCTATGTTGATAACACTATAACTGATCAATTCTGAAAGTTGCAAATGGTACCTTTTTTTCCGGATAGCTTTTTACTTGTAAAATAAAACATTTTAAAATTCCTATAGGACATTTTATTCTTATTGTGTTTTGTGAAATTCCTCCTCATGTCTTTAGCTCATATTTTTATCTGGTGAGGGTACTAGACTTTTCTATCTGGTTTCTAGGAACATCTTTTTTATTAAAATTGGTGGCATTATTCTAAGCAGTTAGTTAGTCTCCCATTTTCCTTTTGATTATATGTGCAAGTATTATGTGAAGTTTTTAACTTTTTTATTTTGAAAAATTGAAAAGTTTATGAAAAGTTATAAAAGTAGTGAGACAGGGACTCCATCTGTCCCTTCCTATTCTGTCTTAGTGGTAATATTTGGAGGGACTAATATTTACCATCAAAACCAAGAAACTGCCACTGCCCAGTGGCACAAAGCTTGGGGTTTACTGACTCCACATGCACTTCTGTGTGGGTGTAGTTCTTCCTATGCTGATCACATGGGTAATTTTCTGTAACCACCAAAAATTCCAGATGCAGAGGTGATTTGTGACCACAAGGCTCCCTCTTGCCATTGCTTTTAATGATACAGACCCCTGGTAGCCTGGCAACCTCTAATTTGTTCTCTGTAATTTTGTTTGTTCAAGAAGATCATATGATATGTAATGTCTTGAAATTGGTCCTTTATTTTCCTTTCAGCATAATGCCTTTGGTTTCCATCCTCGGTTCTGTGTATATCTACTGCTCCTTTCTAACACCGAATATATCCTCTGCTCAATGTGCCACAGTTTATTGATTTATTTATTTGACACAGTCTTGCTACACAGCTCAGATTCATAGTGATTCTGTCTCAGTCTCCAAACTGCTGGGATTACAGGCAGGTGCCACCACACTGGTTTTGGTGGTTACAACATTACTACTGGGGATCGAACCTAGGGTCCTTGAGCTTGCCAGTCAGGCACTTAAACTGCCAAAGCTGTCTCCCCAGCCTCTGTTACATTTTTTATTTTGAGGGACGTGTGAAGGTGGCAGCATTATCTGGCGTTTGATGAGGAGCCATTTCCTAGTTTCTGTGAAGTCGCCCAGTGGAAGAGCTCCATTGGTCTTATTTAGTAAGGGCAACAATTCCATTTCAGTCCTATCATCCTGCTCTTCTCACCTTTCAAAGGGCCACATGTCCCCATACATCACTATTAGGACAAGGATTTGAAAATAAGAATTTTTTTTGGAAGGGGGAACATTCAGACCACGGTGCCAGTCTGTCAAATAGAATTCTGAGATCATCTAAGCCTACCAGGTAACAAAGCATAATTAGTAAATTCCTTAAAATATAAGCAGACTGAGGAAAACAGAACAGAATTTAGAAAAATGATATGTAATTTGAAAAAGTACTATTAGATACATATGTATATAAAGACTTTTTCTTCACAAGAGTTTGTATTTTCCAAAATACAATTCAGGAAATGAAACAATTCAGCAGATAGTTCTAGGACAATTGAATATTTCTAGAGCTAGAAATTAACTTTTACTTAGCAAAAAGAAATTGCGGTAGTTTAAAGACCTAAGAGTAAGAACCGAAACAAAGCTTTAACAGGAAATCCCCAGGCCCACTGTCCCCTGAAACTAGGTGTGGTGGTGCGTGCCTGCAATCCCAGCACTAGGGAAGCTAGAACAGTAGGACCACTGAGTCTGAGCATAGTGAGAGGCTATATCAAAGAAAGAAGAAAAATCTTAACAAAGAAGAAATTCTCAAGTATATACAGATATATACCATTCAACAAAGTATCTTAAAAACTCAACATAAAGATGGAAATTATAAAAATTAACAATTCACCAAAATAACAAATAAATATGATGCCCAGTGTTACTAGAAACCAAGACAATGCACATTATAGAAAAATGTTGTAGATAGGGCTGACCAAAGAGCTCAGTAAGTGCCTGCAAATAGGCATAGGGGCCAGGATTGGATCCCCTGGTCTGCCATGCAGCCCCACCCCTAGGGCACACTGAGATGGCAATGGACACTGGGAGTGGGGGGGGCATGCGCCTGTAATCCCAGCTCTTGGAGGCTGTAAGCAGGCAGACCACTACGAGTCCAATCTAGTAGTGAGACACCCTGTGAACCCTTCCCTAAAATTAAAAAAAAAAAAAAAGTGTTACAGCCCAATGGAATCTATTCTACTCATTGGTGTTAGAAATAACATTAGTAGGGGCTGGGGAGATGGCTCAGTGGAATAAGCGCTTCCCTGGCAAGCACAAGGGCCTGAGTTCTATCCCCGGTTCCCCCCCCCCAAAAAAAAAGAAACAATATTAGTTAGGTGAGCAATTTGGCAATATTAATAAGTCTGATGACCTTGAGAAATACTTGGGCATGAGCTCAATAGTGTACATTCAGGAATGTTTGTTGTAGCACTGTTTGGGGTAATAAAGAAGAAACAAACTGTTTACCATCAGGAATAATAGAAAAGTTGATGATATTGTCATCGCAATAGGACACTACCTAGCCCTCAGTGAAAGCATTCATGAAATACAGCTTGTGATTACATTTCAAAAGGATAGTGTTGAACTAATAAGATAAATCATCTACTGATCTATGTAGTAATAGCAATATAGAAGTTGAAAAATAAAAATAATATTCTTAACTTTTATAAAACATGTACATACATACTAGTTTTATACATATGCACAGATCATCAACAGCAAAGTCTTACATTGTGGAGAAAGGCAATGAGGATAGAAGAAGGGAACATGGGGTGTTTCAACTGTATCTGTAGTGTCTTAGTGGCTTTTGAACTTCTCAACTAAACATAGTAAATACTAAGTGTGAAACAACTGGCAAGAATGTTCTTCTTACATTATTTTCTACACTTTTTTACTTTTTAAATATTTTATGAAAATTTGATAGTGGAATCTTCTGTATTTATTTTTATGTCTATATTTATTGATCATGATGCTTCTATCTGTGTTCTATCTGGTTTCCTCTCCTAACAGTTTCTGGAATCTTCTCTATTTCACCTACCACTTCTGAGCTGCAAGTAGTTCACAAGTGCTTTCCACTCTTGCATTATTTGACCTGTAGTATTCGATGCTTGATGTCCCCTCTTCCTTCTGAGTTTGTACCTCCTCCCCTCCTCTGATGTTGGTTTCTTCCTAGCTTTGCCTATGCTTTTTGCAGGTGTTCATCTTCCTCGCCACTTAGAGGACAGTGTCTGCTATGGCTCTGCCCTCAGCCTCCCATGGTCACTGTGTGATCTCATGCAAATTCAGACTGTTCAGCCTGATCTTCATAGGCTGAACAGCTTTACTAGGACACCCTTTGAACACATCATCTGCAGTACATCCAAACTGAATTCAGCTATCTTTGCTCTCTTATTCTCCCCATCCAAACACTTCCATGACAGGCAGGATAATGTCTCCTAGGGCTTCCCATGTTCTAACACCCAGATATATGTGAAGATTGCCTGAGCCAAAAGGCAGTTTGGAGTTGGGGCTGAGAATCTTGAGATGGAAAGATGACTCATGAGATCTGGTTGTGCCTAGTGTAAGCACAAGGCTTCTTTTGAAGAAAAAGGGGATGCAGAGAATCAGCCACAGGAGATGTGGTGGTGAAGATGGGGAAGGAGTCCTGCGGAGGTCTGCAGCCATGGTTAGGAATCAACCTGCTAAGGCCATAGGCAAGGAGCAGAATTCTCTCCCAGGTCCTGCAGAAAGAAGAAAGGCTTTTTGACATTCAGAACCATAAATTAGGCCAGAAAGTTTGTGCTCTCTCTCTTTTTTAATAGCAGCAAGAGGATAGAAATATCATCACCCAAACTCCTTCTTCTCTCTGATGCCCAGATACTGAAGTGCCTCTGACTCTGATCTCAGCATTCATGCTCCAGGAAGAGACTGGTCTCAGTTGATGTCTCTGCTTTCTGGCTCTCAGGACAACCTCCTTCCCAGCTTCCTGACATGACTCTTGGAGCCCTGCTTTTGGCCGAGAAGTCCTCACCCTGCTGAACTCATTCTTCCCCAGGCTATCAGTGCTATCTTTATGAAATGTGTGTGATTCCATGATTTGAATGATTCCAGCTTCTTCATAGCTTTCAAATCCTTGGAGGTGGGGCACCCAAGGAATTGCTCAGGCTACTTGACTCTCACCTCACACCGCTTCTGTAGCCAGTTTTGCCCCCAGCAAATAGGCAGCTTGCAAAAGTTGAACAAAGAGTTTACATTACAAGTGCAAAAGACCTCAGTATCCACTGTCTCGGCTTTAGGAGACTCTTACTGTAGGCTTGTGGACACCGGAGAAAAACTCTATCTCTAATTCTGCTCACAGAACATTATGATTAAAAAATGTTGCCTGTGTGCATTTAGCCATTTCATGGCACCACAGATCCCTCTAGCCATGCTATTTGCCTTTGGGTCTCAGGACTCTTCTTTCAAGTGTAGCATTTTTCTCCTCATAGAGAAATGCTAGGGGACCAGGGAGGTGACTCAGTAGAATAAAAGCTTGCCTGGTAAGAACAAGGGGCAATCCTCAGTTCTGCCAGAGAGAGAGAGAGAGAGAGAGAGAGAGAGAGAGATGCTTCTGATCTGATAGGGTACTATTACATACTCTCACATGGAAATTTAACACATTCTGATACTTTTGATCTCTGGCAACTTCATTCATATACACCTTTCATCCTCAGCTTCTTGAAGACAACAATGGAGCTATTCCTTGAATGTAGCCCAGTACTTGGCATATGTGAATGTTTATGCCTATGCATCACATGTGTCCTCTCCTGTCCTCTGCCGAAAGTGCACACATGGGGATTCCCATTTCCAGTTAACTCTTTCCAGTGAGACCCACTGAGTCTTACTCCAAGGTGTGGCTTCTGATTGTTATCACACAGTAAGCCCAAGCCTGAGGTGTAGAGAAGGCCAAAGAGGATTTAGTCAGATGAAGTAGGTTGGAAGGACATGGTTGCTGTCATTCTCCATCAACCAGACAGACATTGATCATACATTGGGCTGACCTTTGGGACTGCAGTGTTGGGGCAGGCAGATTCATATTCTAGATGGCCTTAATGTCTGGCCTTCTTCTTTGGCTCCTAGGAAATGACAATGAATTTGCTAGTGTGCAAGACTGAACATTCTCTATATAGAGCAAAATAGACAGAAGGGCTTAGCATAGGGGCCAATCCTATAAACTTCTAAACAAAAACATTTTTTTCCTCAAGTCTTCTCTGTACCAATCTGCAAGCTGTTGATCTTATATAATATGGTCTCCTCTTTAGTAGATATATTACTCAGCCTGCCAAATTAAAACACATGGATTACTTATAAAAGTTTTATGATATTGAGTTAATTGGACAAAGCTTTCCTATGAAAATATTCAGTAAATAACATAGAATCTTCTCTGTTAGTATTTATCGAACTTGTAAAGTGCAAGTCTATTCAACTTTTAAGTGTGGGCAAGGAAGGCCACTAGACATAGAAATCCCAAACCTGGGGTCATTATGACCATACTTGTAGAGATCCTGTAATCACAGAAGAGTTAGGCATTTGGTGGGGGGTGGTGGCGAAATTGCAGGTTACTAGTCTGCAGTGATTTTTTTCTTTGACATGACTTAATTTGGAAATGAATGTGATAACTTCCCTTTAACTCAGTTCTGCACACTCAAACACTAGCTAATGTACTTCAACAAATAGTTGGCTTTTTAAAAATATGGAAGAGATCAGTTATTTCTAGCAACTGGTTGGCTTTCTTCAAAGTAGCACGCAGGCAGATCCCAAAGCATACTTCTTGTGGATAGAGATGGAGGACACTGCATAGGATACTCAAGAAGTCATGTCCATGTCCATGTCCATGTCCCTTAATGAGATGGGGCACTGAACACAGACGTGGAATGTGTGATGTTATGCTAGGACAGCTCCCAAATGATTACTTGTGTGCAAAGCTGGTAAGCACTTTATCATTGAGATATTTTAGAACCAGACTAGGCCCTGGAAAGACTTTATGGATTGAGTGATAGAGTTCAGATGTTAAGGGCATGGACAGAAGAAGGGTATTTACTGGGGCTAGGTTCTGGAGTGGGAACTTGTACTGACTGTGAAGGTCTCTCTCAGTTGTCATTAATGTTCTTTTGACAGCAGTATCTTTGTGTACATTCTTGTTCTCATCCCCTGGTTTTCCACACAGTCGTGTCTCCATAAATAGCACAGGATACAGTCTGTGCCAAATAGAATGTGCCAAATAGCATGTCACTCAAGGTTATCCATTAGTCAAGCCACTCAGTACTTAGTCCCGACATCTGAACTGGCATAATTGAGAAAGAAAATATATTATTTCCTTTGTTGGTACTAACTGAAGTTAGAACTTCTGAGGGCCCAAATATAGAGAATTATTCTGGGAATAAAGCTATTTAATGCAGAGGAAGAACATATAAGGTATAAGATAGATATAAGACATAATATAGAATATAGAATTATAATATGCAGCTTTCTTGTTTTGTGGAAATAAAATCTACATGAATGCGATCTCTCTCATAAGAGCAGAAAAAGAGAGAGAGAATGAGAGAGAGAGAGAAGGAATATTAAGTGATGTTATATCTTCTTTTGGGATCCTTTATAAATTGGGGTGACCCTTGAACTTCTTTTGGTTTAAGCTAAAGTTAGTTTCTCCTCTTAAAGCTTAAGGAATTCTAGCCAGTGGAGAAAGATATTATGATCTCATTTATAGAATGTTTTTATACAAAACCAGATGGCTAATGGGATAGTCAGGCACTGATGAAACTAAGAACCTCACAGTCTTCATACATAGCATGGGTGCAGAAGTTAGCTTTTGCCCTTGTGAGTGTGGCTGGATATGCCCAGGTCTCCACTCTCAGCAATCTGCCTTCTACCATGACCTCTCCAGCTGCAGATGAGCCCAGATGCCTAGCCATCATGTTCCCATGCTATTCATCAGTTTCCAGTTGTCAAAAACTGTCCTCAGTACTCCTCCCATGTACACGCTTCTAGTGAACCTCAACAGAAGTCTGGACTTCTTATGCTATTTATAACCAAATGGAATAGTATTAGCATTGCATACCCCTTCAGAGTCCAACACGCTGTAGTGTGCCTCTCATCAGGATTTATCATAGATATACATTTGTACATCGAAGGTTTTGCCAAATTTTAGTGATAGAAAATTTAACTCTTGGTTCATTATACTGTTCTTATACCACTTTGTTATACCACTTTTGCCATCATTTGCATGTCCTTGGAATCCATGTAGGTGACAGAGACAATCCTACATGAATATGTCTCCTGATATTTCCATGAATGCCCGCACAGCCTAAGCTCCCAGATGCAGCTATTCATGGAGCACCTGATGAAATATTCTGGGAGGGGTGAACATTTACAGATGTTGTTTCCCAACATTTTCTAGAATAGGGAACATGAAGCTACCGCTGTCTCTTTCCTAGAGATGTGCTGTGTTTCAGAATGCAATTCCTTCTTTCTGGAAGGAAAGATGAGAAGGACTCCACAACCGTGTATGGGAACAGAGTTCCTGACTTGGGAGTCTCCTATAATGCACCCAGAGAGAGGGTGGGCTCCATTAGGCCCTGTTTTGTTGCCTTGGGGTGGGGTGGTCAATGGCAATTGTTATTTTTATTGATTTTTTCTTTCTATGAAAGAATGGCCTTTGTAATCCGTGAATCCTGTGCTTTCTGTCTGTACAGGCATATTAAACTGTACCCCAAGGCGCTGGGGAAATAGCTCAGTGGTACAAGCTCCTGCCTTGTAACTGCAAGGTCCTGAGTTTGATAACCTGGTGCCATGCTAGCCTGTTCGTAAGGTAAGAGTTTGGTCTCTTTGTGGTATCTAGCAATAGTAGGTTACATGTTTTCTTCTTGAGCTTTTCATATTTTTGACTTTCTTTTGCCCTAAGTCCTTTTTATCCACATAAAGAAGCTTCTACCTGCATGTTTTACCAGAGAGTGTGTTAAGAATGGCATCACTTTTGAAATCTCAGCGTCAAACCTACCTCTTAGACCCTGCCCCTTTCAGTTTCCAGAATCAAGTTCCAACACTGCAATGATTGTCTTAGGACCAGAGCTGACTCTTCCCATCCCCGGAGCTTCATGCTTCTCCACTGCTTATCAGCGCTCTCACGTGGCCAGTCTCTTCTAACTTTGATCCCACAGCCCACCATTCTAACAACTCTTTACCAACACCTTTATCTCCTAGAAAAATTCTGACTTTGCTTTAGGTCACTGGGCCACTTAACCTGCAACTTCACTAGGCCCTCAGATGTTCTTCATAAAGTCAAAACACCCTGTTGCCTGACATTTCTTCTCATTTATGGTCCCAAATCTGAAAGGGGCTGTCAGTACCACATGGCACACACACCATATCTCTCCAGTAAATCTGTTCTTCATTTTCCAATGTAAATTCATTTACTCTTCTCCCCCATCTTGCAACTCATGATTCTGCCTCAACTTTTGTAGAGCAAGTGGCTGCACCAGGCAAGTCTGACCTCATCCAATCAAGTCTCACACATCTGCCTGCATCTGTGCTTCACCTCCCACTATGATGGAAGGAATCACATCCTGTCCTCCCAGGACATTGCTATCACTGGAGTCCATCTGTTCTCTAGGACTTGATTCTCAGATTTTTTTCATTTCTTTGTCACATCATTATTTTGGTTAGTTTTCTGTTGTTGCTCAAAGAAAATGCCCAATGCCCAAAATTAAGGCAGGAAAGGTTTACTAAGCTCAGAGCTTGTGCAGGTTTCAGTCCATGATCCTGGCTCCATGCCAGTCTGGCATTGCACAGGGGCAGGATTTCAAGGCAACAGGATCCAGCAAGAACAACAAGGACAAAAGGGGGAGAACAAACATCTTTCTCCACTTATATGGAGGCTACCCTGCCCAAGGGAGTAGGTGTGTATGGTTCTCATGCCATCTCCATGCCTTTCTCTTACACAAGATGAAGATATAAACAAAGAGAGGACCCTGGCCCCCTGATAAGTCAATTAAACTTTTAAACTTCCCAAGTTGACACAATGTACCAACAATTACAATAATCAATTTTCTACTCTCTATTGATTCATTCCCAAGATTCTTTTAATGTCTTCAAACTATCTCTCCTTGCATCTTTTTCAGTGCTTCCTTTCTTTCATCAACTAATTTTACTAAATTTAGACTTTTTTGTCTTGACCAAAGCCCAATATGTGATAGCATTTACTGTGGCTGTTTATTCCTTGCAAAGTCAAATAGCCAACTATCCATGCTTTTGCTACTTGAATCCTCAATAACATTTGAATAAATGTAGCTCTTCCTTCCCACAGCACACCCACACCCTGCAGGCTCCAGTGTCATAGCTTGTACTCCCAATTTTCTTCTTATTTCATGGACTTTTCATAGTCATTTTTTGCTTCCTTTTCTTCTTCCAACTCCAGTGGGAATTCTGGAATGGCTCAGATCTTTGTCATCATAGCCTTCTCCCTGCTATCAGCAAACAGTGGTTATCTGATTATTTTATCCAACTTTCTTTTTTTTTCCATTTATTTTTATTTTATTGAAATACAAATGTCAATCAGACAGTTTCAAAACACCATAACCATACAGAGTCGATGAAATAATACATTGCAAACTGTTTTCATAACGTTTTGGTATTGTACAAGGTGCATACATGATATTATATTTACAGGTTTTTATACAGCTGAATTATATCAAAGATTGAATAATTAT